>JAKFQP010001406.1:13300-26453 GCA_023375905.1 Nycticorax nycticorax | reverse complement strand
AACATCCCTCCATACATTTCTGGTCTCCGAGTTAGGACAGCATGGGCTGCATGGGCGGGTAAGTAGTTGAGTAATAAACCAGCTGGAGAGCTGGGCTTGGAGGAGTGTGGTACACGCGTGGTGCTCTGTCTGGAGGCATCTAGCTAGTAGGGTCCTGCAGGGGTCTGTCCTGCAACCCACCTTGTTTAACATCTTTTTAATGAGCTGGAGGAGATGAGAGAGTACTTTTCCATAACATCTGTAGAAGACATCCCATTCAGGAGAGCAGGGCAGGGCTGGAGGGCTGGGTTGCCATCCCAAAGGACTTAGGCTGGAGGGATGGGCCAATAAGAACCTCATGACACCCACTGAAGATTCAACCCAAATCCTACTCCTAAAGTGGTTGTAGGCTCTGAAATGGTATAGGGAAGGGACTGCTTAGACAGTTATCAGTTAGTCTACAGTAAAGGGTCTGCTGGTCTTTGGGTTACCTTAGGCAAAACATGAGCCATCAGCAAAGATGGCCAAGAACCTCCTGGGCTGTCTGAGCAGGAGCACAGCCATGGGAAGTGATTCTCTCCCTCTGCTCAACACTTGTTACACCACATCCAGAATCCTTGCCCAGGTTTTGGTGCCCCGCAATGCCAGAGAGACATTGGCAAGCCAGAGGGCAAGAAAAATTCAGTGGAGGTCTGGTCAGGGCCAGAGCACTTGCTTTGTTAGGAGGGGTTGAGGGAGCTGGGATTTGTTGGGGAGGATGTAACAGCCTCCTACTATCTATCTGACATCTCCAAGAAGACATGATGGTGCAAGGCAGGAGCACAGGAGGCAATGGACTGAAACATNGAAGACATGATGGTGCAAGGCAGGAGCACAGGAGGCAATGGACTGAAACAGAAGAGGGTCAGGCTCATTATAGGGAGAAACATTTGCTACATGAGGAGCATCAGGTATGGGAAGCTGTTTCTCAGAGGGTTTGTGCTGCCTCCACCCCTGGAAGGTTTTCAGACCCATCTGGATCAAACCATGAGGAACCTGGTGTGATTTTGCTTTGAGCTGGATGGTTTCTACAGGTACCTAGCCAGGTCCCTTCCAGCCTGAATGACACTCCCATTCCTCATCACCTTTGAGGTTGTTTCACCTTCTGAGTCTCCATTCATTCCAACCCCAGGGCATGTGGTGAGTCCCCATCTTCTCCTAGCCCCTCTGGGGTATGTCATCTTTCCAGTCATACATGAAGCAAACTGAAAATAATGTGGAGGTCATGGACCACCTCCCCTGCCACTAAACCCCATAAATTGAGCCTTTAAATCAAGAACATTCAGTCCAATGGAACCCAAAGTTACTGTGCACTTAACTCCAAACACACTGAGTTAGAAAGGAGAACAGAATCGTTAAAAGGCCAATTCCTTGGATATTTTCTCAGAAGCGGCTTTGGAGGAGGAGACCAGCCTTCATGCACTGCACCCAAGAGTTCCCCTTGTATGTGAAGAGCTGCTCTCTGAGAGGACACGTGACACAGTGTTGTGCAAGGGTCAGACAGAACAGCAGCGAACTTCAACAGAAGGAGAATAAACCCAAAAATTTATCTCAAAATAGCAGAATTATCACCAGATAAAAAAGCAGACTCTTGGCCTAAGTTAAAATCTGGGAGAGTCTAAAGTGCAGAGGAAGTGACGGAGACTTTTGTCTGTGAAACAGCACTCATTGGATCAGTTTCGATAGGGCATCCTTGAGCTCCTGGTTCCTCATGCTGTAGATGAGGGGGTTCACTGCTGGAGGCACCACTGAGTACAGAACTGCTACTACAAGATCCAGGGATGGGGAGGAGATGGAAGGGGGCTTGAGGTGGGCAAACACTACAGTGCTGAGAAACAGGGAGACCACGGCCAGGTGAGGGAGGCACGTGGAAAAGGCTTTGTGCCGTCCCTGCTGAGAGGGGATCCTCAGCACAACCCTGAAGATCTGAACATAGGACAGCACAATGAAAACAAAACACCCAACCCCAACAAAGACACTTGCCACAATAAGCCCACCCTCCCTGAGGTAGGAGAGTGAGCAGGAGAGCTTGAGGATCTGGGGGATCTCACAGAAGAACTGGTCCACAGCGTTACCCTTGCAGAGTGGTATGGAAAATGTATTGGCCGTGTGCATGAGAGAATAGAGAAAGCCACTGCCCCAGGCAGCTGCTGCCATGTGGACACAAGCTCTGCTGCCCAGCAGGGTCTCATAGTGCAGGGGTTTGCAGATGGCAACGTAGCGGTCATAGGCCATGACATTCAGAAGAGAATACTCTGCTGCTATGAAGAAGAATACAGAGAAGACCTGGGCAACACATCCTGCGTAAGAGATGGTCTTGGTGTCCCAGAGGGAATTGGCCATGGATTTGGGGACCGTAGTGGAGATGGATCCCAGGTCAATGACGGAGAGGTTGAGGAGGAAGAAGTACATGGGGGTGTGGAGGCGGTGGTCGCAGGCTATGGCGGTGATGATGAGGCCGTTGCCCAGGAGGGCAGCCAGGTAGATGCCCAGGAAGAGCCAGAAGTGCAAGAGCTGCAGCTCCCGTGTGTCCACGAAGGCCAGGAGGAGGAAGTGGGTGATGGAGCTGCTGTTGGACATTTGATGCCTCTGGGCATGGGGACCTGTTTTTAGAGGAAGAGTCAGTGAAGAGTTAAGGGAGACTTTTCTGAGGAAATTCAAAGTCTTTCTCCTAGACATTCGCCCTGCTACGCCTAACACCCCTTTCCTCCTTCATTCCTTTCCCAGGAGACCTTCCTTCAGCTCTGTTGCTGCCGCCCTGGCTTGTGCTGGCCGAGAGTGCCCCGAGGAGCAGGGCCTCTGCCCGCTGGCTGCTGAGGAGTCAGCCCTGCTCTGCAGCACTGAGCTCATGGGGAGGGTGGGAGTAGGGGCCAGTCCTGGTCTTTGTCAGACAAAATTGCTCCTAATACAGAAAATTTTGTCAGCATCCTCACCGCCAGTGCCAAGGAACGGGGATAGCAGAATGTATTTGGAGAGTTTGGCGGGGGTTTAAGTTACCTCCATCTCACCTGCAGTATTTACTTCAATGGCAGAAACCCTCAGCATTTCTGCTGCACTGGGGGGGAACAGAGCGAGTCCTGCAGGGCAAAAGGATTGCCTGTGGCTTAGGGCAGGGTGAGGGCAGCTGGTCTGTCCCTCCTCTCCTTGCACCACGAAGAGACGCAGGGCAATCAAACTCCTGTGTTACTCTGAAAAGCAATCAGACACTGTTGAGAGCAGAAGTATCCAGAGCAGACACTAAATGTCTCACCCCTTCTCAAGGTCTTAGCACCCCACTTCTAGCCAAGGACAAAAATGTCTCCTTTTACCAAATCAACAGAATTTTCTCAGTCGAATCTCTGCACTTGTCCATGGAGCTTTCAGATAACACAAAGATTCTATGTGACAGGTATTTATCACGGAGGGAAACTCACTTTTTGGAAGGCTACTTCAGTGTGATAGCCAATTTCCCTAACGATTGCATCGGATTAAGGGAAAAAAATATTGTCCAACCCTACAAGCTGCATGGCACACAGCCCCACAGATTAGAGGAAAGCTGGGATGCCCATTCCCAGGGACACACTTGCATGGGGGGACACACAAGATCAGTCTTTGACTCTTGGAGCTAGAGATGGAGGCTGAACCTGCTATCCCCAGAGAGCCTGCAGGAAGCACAAGGTATCAATAACAAAGAGAAGTAGAGAAAAAAGGAACAATACAGCCAGGGTCTGGCTGGGAGAGGCCAGGGCAGAGGCAGGGGGCCCTCAGGCAGCGTTACCCTGCCCCAGCTCTGCACCCCACCTCCCAGGCACCACCATGGCCGGGAGCTGCTCTCAGCCCCTGGGCTCTGCAGAGGGACATGGCCACGGGGCTGGAGAGCTGCCCCACGGCTCTGCTGGAGCTCTGGCTGCAGAGGAGCTGGTTCCCACCTTGGAGCCCCCAGCCCTGAGGGCAGAGGCTTTGCTGGCTGGGAGAGGAGGCCAGGGGGCTTGCTTAGAGGAACAGCTCTGCAATGGAATGGATCATAGAGTTCTCCCTCCCAAATTTCTCAGTTTAGTTTGCTCTCACTCCCTGATCATAGCCCTGCTGCCTGGAGATTCTCACCCTGGGAGGTTTTTCCCTGTCCCTTGTCCTATCAGCACTCACAGACCCCATCCCAACCTCTGTGCACTCCCCTGGCCCTCCAGAAACCTGCCTGTTTGCAGAGGTCAGGTTGGGCCCATACTCTTCTTGGCAAGTGGAGAAATTCAGAGTTTCAAAACCCTGACGGGTCCAGCAGAGGTGATGCTGGGGCTGGCCATAGGAAGAAGAGTGGCTAAAGGCACTTTACCAGACTCTCTTAAGTCACATCAATCACTCACAGTTGCAGTTCAAGAGTCTCAGTGAGTTGCTAAAATTTTGTTTCCTATTTATGCTTTTACCTCCTCCTCCCTACCCTTTGAAAAAGGAAACAGAAAGGCAGATTCATGAAAGCTCCTTCTCTTTATAGTAATCCCTGCCTTGATCTTGTCCTCCAGACATCCCCATGGAAATATAGTCTGGGGGTGATGTGGAGCTGTGAGCAGCCCTGACCCACACAGCACCCTCTCAACAGCAGAAGGACCCTGCCTTGCTGGGGGTCACTCCTTCCACCCACAGCTTCTCCCTGCAGAGCCCTGGGGAGCTCCCCGGGCAGGCTGAGTGCTGACCCTGGCAGGCGGCAGAGTCCCTGCCCCAGCACACAGCCCCCTGGGGTGCAGGGACCCTGCTGGGAAGGACAGCCCTGGGCACCCCTGCCTGCACACCCACCTTCCCACCCTGCAGCCCTCCCTGGGAGAAGGCAGCCGTCATGCCCTCTCCCTCTGATGGTGCAGCAGGGAAGCCCTGCTCTGCAGCATGTCCTTCTCCGTGCCAGCCATGGGATGTGCCAATTCCAGGAGATCCCTTCAGGATGTGCCAAAGACTTACTGTGTTAAGAGCTGTGAAGATCTCTCCTGCAGTGAGCTCTCAGCATCTTCCCACCCCAGGCTGCCTTTAACCTCTCTCTGCCTCGCTCCTCTCCCCTCGGTGCCTGCAGGCAGTGCCCTCAGCCCTGCTGCCCTTTGCAGAGGAGCTGCTCCTGGGCAGAGCTGTCTCTCGGCAGCGCTGCCCACTTGCCATCAGCTCCCTCCATCCCAGGAGCCCAGCCCAGCTGAGCAGCAGAGGACCAGCCCAAGGCAGCCCTTGCTCTGCCCCCTCGGGGCTCCCTCCAGGTGTCCCTGGGGCTGCAGGGGAACCTGCTGTGACACAGGCTGAAGTCATCCCTGATGTTCCCTCCCTCAGCTGGGGAGAGATGCTGATTGCCAGCACTGTAATTTCTCCTATGAAGTAGAGATTTGGGCATGAGAATTGCCTTTGCTTGTCCCATCGTTAGATGGGACACCCAGACAGTTACAAGGAGGGATCTCCTTTACCCCTGCTGAGGGAAGGGATGCAGATGAGTCAATCAAGGCATCTCATTTGTGGGTTGGTAGTCCTGGGGCTAGACGAGGAGTCAGCTCCCTCCCATGCACACCACCAATCAACAGGAGGTGAGGTTCCTGTTGCCTCCGATGTTCAGGTGTGCACAAAATAGGCACCTGCCTGTGAGCTCTTTGTCTCAGCTCCCATGGTGATTAATGGAGATGGAGGGCAGGACTGGGCTGTTCAGACACAATACCTGGTGACATTTCAGGTGTCAGGGATGACTGAAGATAGGTGCAGGCAACTGCAAGCTCTCGTGGAACAGTTCATAGAGACAGGACAACATCAGGTGGAGTCTCCTTAGAGACTGCTGGGAATTTTCTTTGGCACACTGAAATGACAGCTGATGCCCAAATTAGGGCAACTGAACCTGTCATGATGAACTCACGATGCTCAGGGCAGCCTTTAGAGTTATCCTCCTGAACAAGTGGAGTCACGTGCCACAGGGAGAGCTCAGGCTCGCTCTTTCTCTTCTCCATCAGCTGTATTTACTGGGTCCTCACTCACTGTATTGGCGGTTGTCTCAGGTTCATCCCCAGATTGCCTGATGGAATTCAGGGTGTCTACTCAATTTGGTTTTTAAATTCAGGCCCCCAGAGCTGCATGAGATGCCAAGGCTTGCAGAGACAACACAGGACCAGTGGTGAATGGCGTTCCTCAGGGGTCGGTATTGGGACCAGCACAGTTTAAGAACTTTGTCGGTGACATTGACAGTGGGATTGAGTGCACCCTCAGCAAGTTTGCCGATGGCACCGAGCTGTGTTGTGCGGTCGACCCTGTGGAGGGAAGGGATGCCATCCAGATGGACCTTGACAGGGCTTGTCTGAACCTCAGTAAGTTCAACAAGGTCAAGTGCAAGTCCTGCACATGTGTCAGGGCAATCCCAAGCACAAATACAGGCTGGGCAGAGAATGGATTGAGAGCAGCCTTGAGGAGAAGGACTTGGGGACACTGGTTGATGAGAAGCTCAACATGACCCAGCAATGTGCACTTGCAGCCCAGAAAGCCAACCGTAGCCTGGGCTGCATCAAAAGCAGTGTGACCAGAAGGGCAAGGGAGGTGATTCTCCCCCTCTACTCCAATCTCGTAAGACCCCACCTGCAGTACTGTGTTCATCTCTGGGGCCCCCAACATAAGAAAGACATGGACCTGTTGGAGCAAGTCCAGAGGAGGATTGCAAAGATGATCAGAGGGCTGGAGCACCTCTCCCACGAAGTCCCGCAGAGAATTGGGGTTGTTCAGCCTGGGCAAGAGAAGGCTCCAGGGAGACCTTATAACAGCCTCGCAGTACCTGAAGGGGGCCTACAGGAACGCTGGAGAGGAACTTTTACAAGGGCATGTAGTGATAGGACAAGGGATAATGGCTTTATACTGAAAGAGGGCCGATTTAGGTGAGATAGAAGGAAGAAATTCTTCACTAGGAGGGTGGTGAGGCACTGGCACAGGTTGCTCAGAGAAGTCTTGAAGGCCAAGTTGGATGGGGCTTTGAGCAACCTGGCCTAGTGGAAGGTGCCCATGGTAGTGGGGTGGGAACTAGATGACCTTTATGGTCCTTTCCAACCCAAACCATTCTGTAATTCTGTGACCAACAGGAAAGCAATGGCCATTCAGGGGGTGTGTGTGATAGACAACCCCAGGGGCGGCACTGCAAGGAGTGCGATTTGGTGCCTGTGTGCCATTGACTGATGCCATTGGTCAGAGACATCATTCATCAGATGCCATCAGAGAGGCAAGGTCTGGCCCTTCTCTATCCAACAGCTGCAGGCATTGCATGGACACATAGCACATCACACCGGGGTCTGTACTCACACCCTTGATGACACAGCCAAGGAACAGAGGAATCCTTTTCACCGTGTGCCTGGATACATCTTGTCTTCAAAGAAAATATCCTCCAGGCACAGCAATGCTTCACACCAAAACTCAATTGAAACTCAAAGGGGCGTTCAAGGGCACCAAGATGAGGTGTTCCTACTTCAGGAACAGCTAAAGAAGAATCAGGAATAGTGTGGGAGCACAGCTATATTTAGTAAGAGGAGGTGTAGGTAGATGGAGATTCTCTGCGTCCTCTTTGCCTCAGTTACCACCAGCAAGGTCTCCCAGGCCTTTGTGCTCTGAGGCAGAACCCTGGAAGAGAACAACCCGCAGTGGATGGGGGTCAGGCCAGGGGTTGCTGGAGCCAACTACACCCTTACCAGTCTATGGGGCTGGAGGGGCTGCAGCCAAGGGTGCTGAGAGAGTGTTCTTCCCCAGGAGGCACTGGGTCATTATAATTCCAGTAAGAAAGGCACTCAGACTCTGTGAAGTATCTTTTAAAATGTTGCTCATTCACTGTCCCACCACACCTTGCCACTTCTTCCATCAATGTCAAAACTCTATGATGGCACATGGGAGCCCAGTTCACCCTGTCTGTGCCCCAGGCTGAGGGCATTGGTGCCTCTTTGGGCTGCAGAACCTCAGCTGTGGGACTGGTGCTAAACTCAGACTTTTCACAGCCAATCCTGGTGCCAAGTGCCCAAGAACCCATGCGTGCAAATGCTGTGCTTGAGACCATAGAATCATAAACTCATTTGGTTGGAAAAGACCTGTAAGATCTTCGAGTTCAACTGTGCCTGTCCACTACAAAACCATGTCCCTAAGCACCTCGTCTGCCCATCTTTTAAATACCTCCAGGATGGGGACTCAACTCCTTCCCTGGGCAGCCCATGCCCTTTTGGTAAAGAATTTTTTTCCTAATGTTCAACCTAAACCTCCCCTGGTGCATCTTGAGGCCATATCCTCTTGTCCTATCACTGGTTACCTGGGAGAAGAGACCAACACCCACCTCACTACAGTCTCCTTTCAGGCAGTTATAGAGGGCAGTAATGTCTCCCCTCAGCCTCCTCTGCTCCAGGCTGAACACCCCCAGCTCCCCCAGCCGCTCCCCAGCAGCCTGGGGCTCCAGACCCCTCCCCAGCTTCCTTGTCCTTCTCTGGACACGCTCCAGCCCCTCCAGGTCCTTCTGTACCATGTACAGAGTCTGCAAATGAGAAAGGCATCGAAGCCAGCATTATGGAAACAGAGGTGAGGCATTTCACCAGCTCCTTGTACCCAGTAACCAGGATGCCATGTCTCCTGACATTCCTGGGAACATCTAACCTTTAAGTGAAGAGATTTGTGTGTCCTCTTTAGGTTCCCAGGAGACAGGGAGCATGCTTCAGTTTCCCCAAATGCTGTGACAGTGCCCAAAACATCCTTCCCTTGGCCTCTGCCATCCCAGTTCTTGAGATGCAAACCTGGTGGGTCGTCTGTTGATAATCCTTCAGATGTTCCTGTGATATCCCCTAGAGTGGTGGTATCTATTTAAAAAAATAAATAAAAAAAATAAAGTAGAAGTGTTCTTCTGTGGTAGCCCCTCTAGGCAATGCCAGCTCAATCAGTATTGGTGCTGCAAAGCATGATCGTCCTTTCTGCAGTACACATCCAAGTGGTTCAGCTGAGGGGTGGTCTTGAAAAAGTCATCCTTTGTGTCCCCAGGTGGCCTGGACACTGCTGGTTTCCTTCTGCAGAGAGGGACAGAGAGATCCCCTTCTCAGGACAGACTCCTTGCCAGGAAGCCACAGCCATGGGGGTAGATCACCTGGTCCTCACTGGCACTTCACTCTGCATCTGTTTTGATATCTTTGGTCCTTTTCTGTGACTTCTCTTTCTTCACAGATGATCATAAACAGACAATCGTTTCCTAAGACATGGACATAAGGCCCTTGTCATGGTCTAGGCAGCTCACCACGATCTCTGGACACAGCGAGAAAGTCTATTAAAAGCACCAGGAAGATCCAAATAGGTCAAGACCTCTTCTCAAGATGTGAGCGACCCTCAGAAGCAGTGATTGGGCATGTGTAGGTGTGGGAGAGAGGATTAAGGTTGTCAGGGAGAAACAAGGGGATGGCTGATGGTGTTAGGAAATCCTTAAAACCATGTGTGAGACCAGCCATGGAAAGCAGGTTATGTCTGCTGGTGGAGGAGGAAGAAGATTGTGGTGGGAAGATGGCAGGAAGGCAAGCCCCTCCTGTTTAAACCAAGGATGATAACAGACGTTTCCATTTTCTGTGTGTGCCTCAGCCTGGCAGATGGGGAATGCCCACTGCTGGGGTGTCTGTGCTCAGTCATGCCCCAGGAGATGACCTGGCTCTCCTCCCCTCCTTCCCTCCCCATACCTGGAGAGACATCAGGAAACATCTATGAGTCTGGAAGATGCACAGACCTCCCGGGGTGAGGTCCCATCACTGCAAGGGAAGAGGAAGGGTTTGTGAGATACAGGGGCATGCAGGGAGAGGGCACTGCAGGTGCAGCTGTGAGTGCGTTAAAGGCAGGAAGAAGACTTGGCACATCGGGGGCTGTCAGGCTGAAATGAATTAGGGTGAGGCTTGATTTTGAGACTACGAAGAAGGATGATATGTAGTTCAGTGCTGGGAAGTGGAGCTAAATTCTCAGATGTCTGGGTCTTGGAAATCTTGGGTGATAGAGGAGCATGAGCAAGGCTTTGGAAGAAAGGGGATGGGTTGTGGGGAACCCACAGGCATTGGCAAATCCTCAGAAAACCACAGCTTGGTGCTGGAAGCAAGGAAGTGGGAACAGGCACAGGCCCAGGACAGTGTAGCTGTGGTGGGGATGGTCATGGGCCTTGGTGGGGATTTGGCACCCAACAGAATTGAGACCCTTGTCCTCTTGGCTATGGCTTCTGTCTCTTCCACTGAGACCCAGTAGAGGACATGAGGTCCTTAGACCTCCAGCACCTCTTTGCCTCCTCACCCACCCACCATAGAGGCTGGGACGTGTCCTAACACTGACCAAGCCTGCCATCACAATCTTCCAAATCACGTTGCTTCCAAGAGCTCAGAGCATCCCATAAGGGGAAGGATCTCCCTCCATAGGGGATGAGAATCAGGGCTTGGCCATCCTGCTTGGTGAAGCACAGCAAGGGCTTTCACAGTGATCTCCACATTGACATTTCCTCCTGTACCAAGTGTCTCCAACTTCCTGCTTCACCAGCCCCCAGGGATAGGAACCTTGTCTGCTCCTGGTCTCCTCAGTGATGGACTTCAGCAGGGCCTGCTAACACCCTCAGAAACCTGGAGGTTTGCTGCCTTTACTTCTCTGGAGGCTTGTTCGGTCTTTCAGGCTCTGCAGTTCAGGAGCTGGGCACCAGAGGGCTCATTACCACGCAAAACACCCTGAGGAGCCAAGGCTGGGCACAGTTCTCCTTTAGTCTTCAGTTCTTATGTGGCTCATTAGGGAGATCTCAGGGGTCAAAGTGAAAAGGTGTCAGAGCTAAGAGGCAAAGTGAGTAAAATGCTTGATTTTGAATAGCCAATTCTGCATTGATCCCAACGTATTTGGGTGTTGTGGTTTCACCCAGCAGGGAGCTGAACACCACCCAGCCGCTCACTCACTCCCCCTCTCCACATTCAGATAGGGGAGAGAATCAGAAAATAAGTAAAACCCGTGCGTTGAGATAAAGACTTTTAAATAAATCAGAAGAACAGAATGATGACGATGGCAATAAAAATAATAATGGAATGTACAAAACAAGGAAAGTACAGTGCAATTTCTCACCACCCGCTGACCCATGCCCAACCTGTCCCCAGTTGGCAATTGCTCCCTCCTGGAAAAGTCCCTCCAGCTTTATATGCTGAGCATGACATCATATGGTCTGGAATAGCCCTTTGGCCAGTTGGGGTCAGCTGTCCTGGCCGTGCCCCTCCCAGCTCCTTGTGCCCCGGTCAGAGCAGGGGAAGCTGAAAAGGCCTTGGCTGGTGTAAGCCCTGCTGAGCACCACCCAAACCATCAGGGTGCTACCAACATTCTTCTCAACCTCAGTCCAAAACACAGCCCTATGCCAGCTACTGGGAAGAAAATTAACTCTATCCCAGCCAAAACCAAGACAATTGGACACGGGGGAAGTTTCTAGCAGATTCTCATAGAAGCCATCCCTGTACCCCCCCTGCTACCGAAACCTTGCTACATAAACCCAATACGCACGGTGCCCATGACAGACCTTGACCCTCCATCCTCCCACAGCCCTCCTGCCACCACATGGCCCCTTACCAGCCCTGGCTGTACCCCTTGCAGGGGTGCATAGATAGCCCCGCTCTGGGCTCTGCCAGGGTCTGGGCATGGGTAAGCCCAAGCAGGCTTGAGGAGGGGGCCCATGTGAACCTCATGAAGTTCAACAAGGACAAGTGCAAGGTTCCGCACCTGGGTGGGGGCAATCCCTAATATCAGTAAAGACAGGGATGAGTGGATGGAAAGCAGCCCTGCGGAAAAGGACTTGGGGATATTGGTGGATGAAAAATTGGACATGAGCCGGCGGTGTGCACTGGCAGCCCAGAAAGCCAAGCGTACCCTGGTCTGCAACATAAGAAGTGTGGCCAGCAGGTCGAGGGAGGTGATTCTGCCCCTCTTCTCCACCCTTCTGAGACCCCACCTGGAGCACTGCTTCCAAGTGTGCAGCTCCCAGCACAAGAGTCACATGGACCCACTAGAGAGGGTAAATTTAGATTGAACATAAGGAAGACATTTTTTTACAATGAGAGTAGTTGAGACGTGGGAACAGGCTACCCAGAGAAGGTAAGGATGCCCCATCACTGGAAGTGTTCGAGTTCAAGCTAGACAGGACTTTGGACAACCTAATCCCACCAGTGTTGGACTCCCAGCAGGAATGCTAGAACTAGATGATCTTTCAAGGTCCCTCCCAAGCCAAACTAGTCTATGATTCCCCCAGTATAGACACAGATTGCAACAGGAGGATGGGGCTGGTCAGATTTCCAAGGTCAGGTCTCACCTGAAGGGTAGTGAATGGCCCTCCCTGTGCTCTCCACAGGCCCCAAGCTGGTGGTGCTGCTCTGCAGAGTGAGTGTGCTCTGGTGCCCGTGGGGTGACTTCACATGGCCCTGCTGGTCAGAGTGGGCAGCAGACCCAGCCAGCTGGGGATCACTGCTGCTAATTCCCCTCACCAGGCTCCGTGGATGTGGCAGGTGTTTGAAGGGATGATGGTGTGTTTCCAGTGACTGCAGATGTGTCCAGATGTACCTCTAGATCCAGCCAACTTTTTTTAACAGTGACTCGAATCCCTCCCAGCTTCCCTTCCCTGTGCCTGGTGGGTTCCCACTGCCTCCCCTGCGATTAGAGAGTCCTGGTTTGTCTGCAGACAGCTGGATGTAATACTTTCCTTTGGAGGAGTCCATCTTGAGAGCAATCTCACTTTGTGGGGCTCCAGTCATTTCATGGCCAAGCACATGCTGTTCCTGGAGATCCCCTGGGCTCTCCAGACAGATTGAGATTCACCTCCTTAAGGATGCCATCTCCATGTCACCTTTGGGACAGCCCTGGGTATGGAATGAAGTGACCCTTGGCCATCCAGGCATCGTCACAATGTCACAATGAGCTTTTTGCTCCTGAAGCCAAAGAGAAAGAGTCCCTCCTGGGGAGTAAATCTTTGGGCCCGTTCTTGTCACCAGATTGGAAGAAGAGCCCAGCCTCCCAGCAGTGCACTGGAGTGATCCCATTTTATTACAGTGGTGCTCTAAGACAGTGCGCACTGACCCAATGTCTTAGAGACACATTTCTACAGGCTCCATGTGAGACAGAAAAGGTTCATTCCTCATGAGCAGTGGGAGGAATCCCAATATTTCGGTAG
>JAKFQP010001405.1:2309-13887 GCA_023375905.1 Nycticorax nycticorax | reverse complement strand
GTCCCACGGCCATCCCCATCCCAGGTCCCACGGCCATCCCCGGTCCCACAGTCATCTCCATCCCATGGCCATCCCCGGTCCCACAGCCATCCCCATCCCTGGTCCCACGGCCATCTCCATCCCACAGCCATCCCTGGTCCCACAGCCATCCCTGGTCCCAGGTCCCACGGCCATCCCTGGTTCCATGGTCATCTCCAACTCATGGCCATCCCTGGTCCCATAGATAGCCCCATCCCATGGTGGCACCCTCCCAGGAGAGATATGGGGCAGGGGTGGGCAAGGCGGGGCTGGTACCTGGGTGAGCCCCGAGGCTTTCAGCAGCTCCTGGGGCGACCGGCTGCCGAAGTAGATCTGGCTGGGGGGACGCAGGCTGAGGACGCAGGAGTACACCTTGTTTCTCACCTGGGGGGGTGTAGGTAGGACGTGGAGTGGCTGGAGCCTGGGCAGTGCCGTGGCCCCGGGAGAGGTTTGGTGGGGGAAGAAGGGTGCCACCACCTTTTTTTTGAAGTTGAGGAAGTAGTTGGCCTGGTCGATGAAGAAGAGCTCGAGCGCGGAGCGGCGCAGGTTGTAGCGGCGTAGGTGGACCTCGCGCAGGTGGGACAAGGGGCGCTTGAAGTCGTAGCCGATCCCTGCCGAGATGGGGGGGGGTTGGCACAGAGCCCCCCGGGCACCATTGTCTACCCGGACCCCAATTCCCGAGGCAGGGATGGAGGCCAGCATCGCCCTGGGGCTGGGAGGAGCCCACCCCCAAAATGGCCAGCACCCGGCGTGATGGGCTTCTGGAGGAGATGGGATGGGTGGGGGGTTCCTCACCCCACCTTGCTGCAGGGATCCCCCCTCCCAAGGAGCACGTGCCGTTACCTCCCTCCGTCTCCTCCTTCTCGCTGCTGCCGTCGTAGAAGTAGATGTGCTGGGTTGTCACCTCCAGGCGGCCGGGGACGACAGCCACCGTCGTGATGAGCTCGCAGTCCTCCGAGACCACCAGCTTCTCCCGCTGGTTCTGCTCCTTGGGCTCAGCTCTGGGTGACACCGGGGGTGAGGAGACCCCGGTGACACCCCCAGGTGGGCGAGCCAGTGCCACGGCAGGGGATGGGGACACTCACTGGTTGTCCAGGACGGGGAGGTCCTCCTCAGCCAGTTGGTCATCCTCCAGCTCGCTCACCTTGGCCTCCTTGGCCATGGCGAGGGGGAGGGACTCGGTGGGGTTGTGGAGGTGGTTGGCTCCTGAAACGAGGAGGGGGTCAGCAGACACCCCCAGCCACCCAAAGCTGGGGGACGAGTCCTGCAAGGGTTCCCCATCCCACCCCCCAACCCCAGCGTGGTCCCTGACGGCTCCCAGCTCAACCCCATCATGCGCGTCCAACTGGTGGCACCCCCTTGCCCGTGGCATGGGAGGACCCCTGGGTGCCCCATTCCCATCAGCCTCACCCAGGTTGTCCCGTAGGGCGCTGGCCTCCAAGTGCTGGTCAAAATTCAGGTTGGGCACCAGCTTCAACCTCATCCGGGAGTAGGTCTCGGCGCTCGACAGCTTCCAACGAACCTCCGGTGGGTTTCTGGGGGGCAGGCGAGGGTGAGCCACCCTGGGGGATCCCCAGCTGTGCCACCCCTTCCCAGGGACCGAGGCGGGGGCTCACCGGTCAGCCCAAGCGGAGCGGGGCGAGGTGAGGAGGCGGCACAGGGACCGCCACTGCTTCAGCACGGTGCTGTGGTGGTTGTTGGCCTGCTTGAGCACGTTGGAGTGCCGGGCGTTTTCCGCCTTGGCGCGCTTCGCTGCTGGTTCCAGCACCAGCTCCTGCCAAGAGAGCAGCAGAGTGAAGCGACAGCAGGGCTGGGGCTTGGGGACATCCCCGAGGGGAGAAGCATGTCCATGGGGTGACAACCCCAGGGCAAGGAGAACATCCCTGGGATGGTGGACTTAGGGTGAGGAGCATGTCCCCAGTGGGAGGTGCACATCCTCATGATGACGTTCCTGGGATGAGGAGCACACTCCCAGAACAATGTCCCCAGGGTGAGGAGCATGTCCCTAGGATGACATCTCTGGCATGAAGAGCACATCCCTAGGATTAATGTCCCCAGGGTGAGGAGCATGTTCCTGGGGTGACATCCTCAGAGTGAGGAGCACATCCCCTGGATGACATCCTTGGGGTGAGGAGCACACTCCCAGAACAATGTCCCCAGGGTGAGGAGCATGTCCCTAGGATGACATCTCTGGCATGAAGAGCACATCCCTAGGATTAATGTCCCCAGGGTGAGGAGCATGTTCCTGGGGTGACATCCTCAGAGCGAGGAGCACATCCCCTGGATGACATCCTTGGGGTGAGGAGCACATCCCCAGGATGATGTCCCCAGGATGAGGAGCACACCCTGAGGGCAACGTCCCCACTGTGAGGAGGATCTCCCCAGGATGAAGGGCACAGTCCCAGGATTAATGTCCCCAGGGTGAGGTGCACATCCCCTAGATGACATCCTTGGGGTGAGGAGCATGTCCCCAGGATGAGGAGCACATCCCCAGGGTGACGTCCCAGGGGCAGGCAGTACCTGGAACATCTTGCGGCTGGCCGCCTTCTCCTGCTCCCGCCGCTGGGAGCTGCTCATCATGGCATCGTAGCAGGCGTTCCAGAAATTGGACATGTGGTCGTGGCTCTTGGCGAAGGTGTCCATCTCAAACTGGGCCATGGTGGGCTGCACCTACAGAGAGAACTGGGATGAAAGGGGAGGCGTTTGCAGGGCTTGGGCACCCACCAACCATCATCCAGGCTACGAGCACCCCTGCCCTGGAGGTCACCCCTGCAGGCTGTCCCAACCCGGCGGTGACACGGGGACCCCACCGCAGCACAGACCCATCTCTAAGCCTGGGAAGGTGTTCCCCCAACAGCGATGCCACCCCATGCCCCACGGCACCTACGTGCTTCTCGATGAAGCCCCTCCACTCTGGGGTGGTGCAGAAGAGCTGGAAGTCCTCGTAGAAAGTGGGGCTGCCGTTGGTGGGGGGCAGCGAGGGCAGGAAGAGCTGCAGCTGCAGGGTCTCATAGCACTGGTCCATGAGCGTCCGAACGATGGAGACCAACCAGGAGAAAGCCTCCGACTTGGCATCCAACGAACGTCGCAGTGGGGTCTCCAGCTTGCCCAGCAGGTAGCAAGCCTCGTCCTTCTTGGGGGCCGAGGCGGTCTGCAGCAGGCTGTGCAGCTTCACGTACGCCAGCGAGTGCAGCTGCGGGGGGGGGACGTGGGACATCAGATGGGGCCACCTGCCCCACCCCAAGGGCTGGGGTCTCACCCTGAGCCCCAGGAAGGGTTGACCCACCTGGGGGTCTTGCAGCAGGATGTAGCCCACGAGGATGCGTAGACCCGTCTGGGCCATCTCCTTGAGGTCGGAGGTGCCGTTGGCCAAGTGGTACCAGACGCCCAGCTTGTCCAGCAGACTGCTCACCCCCTCGTAAATCTGGGGTGGGGGGGGGAGCACAGTGAGCCCCCCACCCAGCTACACACCCCCCACCTCCCCAGCTGGCTGGGTGCAAAGCCACCAGGTCTGTCCCCATCACCCAGCCACCCTCGGCTTTGCTCGACATGGGGTTGGGTTATGGGGAGGGGTTAGGATCAGGGTTTAGGGGTAGGGTAGAGCCCCAGCCCATAACCCTGATGACAAACTAGTTAGGGTTTGGGCTGGGCTTAGGGTATGGGTTAGGGTGTAGGGTTAGGATTAAGGGTTAGGACAGGGGTTAGGGCTAGGGTATAGGATTGGGGCTGAAGTTGATGGCAAGGATGCAGGGTTAAGGTTTAGGATTAGGATTTAGAAGGTACGGTTAGATTTATAAATCAGGAGTTAAGGTTAGGGTTTAGGATTAGGATTCTGGTTTACAGTAAGGTTGTCGGGTTAGGCTTAAGGGTTGGGATTGGGGCTGGGGTAGGGTATAGAACTGGGGTTAGGGCTGAGGTTTATGGCAAGGTGGTAGAGTTAAGGGTTAGGATTAGGATTTAGGAGGTATGGTTATGGTTTAGGATTAGAGTTTAGGGTACAGGGCTATGGTTTTGGGTTTACAGTTAGGGTGTAGGGTTAAGGTTATTGTTTAGGATTAGGGGTTAGGGCTAGGATTTAGGATCAGGGTTAGGTTTTACAGCAGGAGTGTTGGTTAGGGTTTACATCAAGGGTTAGGGTACAGGTTATGAGTTAAGGATAGGGTTTAGGGCTGCGCCTTAGTGTACAGGGTTAGGGTTGGGTTTATGGCAAGGGTGTAGGGTTAGGCTTAAGGTTTAGGACTGGGGTTAAGGCTGAGGTTCGTGGCAAGGATGTAGGGTTAAGGTTGAGGGTTTGGATTTAGGTGGTACGGTTAGAGTTAGGGTGAGGGTATGAGGCTAGGGGATTGGGTTTATGGCACGGGTGTAGGGTTAAGGCTAAAGTTCAGGATTAGGGGTTAGGATTTAGAATCAGAGTTAGGGTTTACAGCAAGGGTTAGGGTTAGATTTACACGTTATAAGTTAGGGTTAAGTTTTAGGGTCAGATCTCAGCATATAGGGTTAGAGTATAGGATTGAGTTTATGGTAACGGCGTAGGGCTGCAGTTAGGGTTAGGGTTAGGGCTAGGTTTAGGGTTAGGGTTAGGGTTAGGGTACAGGATTGGGCTTCACAGCAAGGGTTCAGTCTTATGGTCAAGGCTTAGGGTTAGAGTTGAGGTTTATGGCAAGGGTGTAAGGCTAGGGCTTACGTTTGGGGTTAGGTTGAATTTTCTGTTTATGGGTCAGGGTTAGGCTTAGGGTTAGGGTTTAGGATTAAGGCACAGTTTAGGGTTAGTGTTAGGGTTTAGGATTAAGGCACAGGTTAGGGTTAAGGTTAGCGTTAGGTTTAGGCTTAGGGTTAGCGATAGGCTTTAGGATTAAGGCACAGGTTATTCTCCAAGGTTAGGGTCAGGGGCTCCAGGTAGGGGCACGGTTTAGGGTCAGGCCTAACATCAGGGCCAGCAGTAGGGTTCAGAGCTTGGGCTGGGGACCAGGACCCCCTGCTCGTGCCCATCCACCTTCTCGCTCCACAGGGCCTGGTTGTTGTGTCCCTCCGAGAACAAGAAGTCCTGGAGCAGCCGCAGCAATTTGAGGGCGTTGTGGGTAAGACCGGGCAGGGTGGCCGGCCCCGACTCCTTCAGGTCCGTCAGCGCCGACTCCAGCATCATCTCCAGCAGGCTGCGGGAGAGCAGGCAGCTCCGTAGGGTGGTCCTCCCTTGGGGTGGCACCCCCTGGACCAAGCTCCAGACCTGGGCAGGACTCACCTGCGCTTGATCTCATCGGGAGGCCGCACCAGCTCGCATGCCGTGCCCAGCTTGGTGAGGACGGAGAAGACCTGCCCGCGTTCCCTCCACGCTGCGTCGTCCCAGCCCTCCACCCCGCGCCAGGTCACCGAGAAGACGATGTTGGTCAGGAGGTTGCACAGCTCCTCCTCGGGCGTTTGCTGCCAACCAGGAGGAAGGGTGAGAGGTCTGGCGTCCAGAGTAGCCCAGGGTGGTGGGCACGATGGTTTGGGGCTCACCTGGGGGTTGCTGGTGTTGGAAACGTTGTCACTGGGCAGCGCATCCTGGTAGCTGCTCTCATCCAGGACGTTTGAGAGGCTGGAGCTCTTGCGTGCTCGCATCCCCGGGAAGGGCTTGAAGCTCTCCAGGGGAGAGGGGGTGCCGGGGCCGCTGGCGGGGGTCTGCGTGCCGCTCTCGGCCGTGGCAATGGAGCTGGTGCTGGCCAGGTCGAGCCCCAGGTCGAAGGGTGAGGTGGAGAAGGGCGAGAGCGGGTGGTAGACACCATCGAAAGGAGGACCATCACCGGGGTTGGAGGATGACCGGCTGGCCCGGTCGGAGGAGTCGAAAGACTTGAAGTTGTAGGAGTGGAAGGACTTGGTGCGGCCGCTTGGGGAGATGGAGTGGTCGGAGAAGCCCTCGGAGAGCTCCTGGTCTGAGGCCTCGTAGCCCAGCGGGAGGAAGACGTCCAGCTCCTCGGCTGGCGGCGGGCTCGTCCCCTCTTTGCCGGGGGTGTCTGAGAGGCGGAGGAGCTCCAGGCAGCCCCCGTTGCCCGCGATGCTCAGGCTGTGCTGGCGGGACTCGTAGGACTCTTTGACATAGAGCTTGGTGAGCGTGTCCTGCCAGCCGGCCAACCTCGCCAGCTGCTTCACCATGTCCTGCTGCGCGTAGATCAAGTGGAAGAGCTGCGGGAGAAAGCCCGGGGGGAGACCCGATGATGTTGCCCCAGCTCCTGGTAGCCTCTTGGGGGGTTGGCCCCTCCGAGGGGCAGGATGCTTGAGCACCCCAGATCCTCCATAACCATCATGGAGTGCTGGGGTTGCACCACCTCCATACTGGCATGTCCACCTGCCGGCAGCCCTGTGCATGGGGTGTTCCCACCATCCCCATGGCCCCCGCGTTTGGGCACGGATGGGTGCCTGTGGGTGGCTCTGGGGAGCTCAGCCCCAGGGTGACCCCTCGGTCACAGCCCCTTGTGCCCCCGCTCACCTTGCGGCAGATATCGAGCCGGACAGTCAGATCCGCCCGGTGGGACAGGTAAACCACGGCCACCAGGTCCTTGTAGTTGGGGGGGTCTGTGGACAAGGAGAGAGAGCACGGTGGTGGGACAGGTCCTTCTGGCCCCAGAAGCCACCAAAGGTCCCCACAGCCCCAAGAGCGGCTGAACCTTGTAGGAAGCGACCAGTGAGGACCCCATGGCATGCACTCGGGATGGGTGGCCAGGGCCAGCCTGGTTTTGGCAGGGCACACGGTACCTGCCCCGAGGACCTGCTCCGAGAGGCAGCGGAAGAGCAGCATGGAGCCAGGGATGTCGCTGAGGCAGCTGATGAGCCCCTGGTACCCGATGTCCTTCAGCTTCAGGCGGTTCTTGCTGCGCTCGGGGACCTTCTCATACTTCAGCATCTTGTAGAGGACCTGGCGAGGCAGAGAGAGGTGGCCACCCCGCTGCGGCAAAGGCCCCGGCTGCTGGGGATGGCAAGAGGTTGGCGCTGGGGACCTGCCTTACCTTGAAGACCCTCTCCCGCACTTCATCTGAGAACTTCTTCTGCACCAGCAGCGAGAAGAGGACCTCCACCTGGCCTGGCTCAAAGAGGAAGGCGAAGAGCTGCTCCTGGGCAGGCGAGCCCTTCAGCAGGCTGTGGATTACCTCCAGTGCTCCGCAGACCTGCAGGACACGGGGCCGGTTGTCCACTGCCCTCCATGTGCCCCACCAGGACCTCAGTGGCTTCTTCCCACCCACTGACAAGCGTCAGGCCAGCCAATGGCATGCTGAGGTTTTTGGGGACCCGGGTGGCTCGGTGCCGTACCTGCTGCTCATCTTGTGCCCCAGCCACATAGCTCAGCAAGCTCTGCATCTCCTCCACAGAGAAGCCTCTGCAGAAGAAATCCTTCACCAAGCTGAAGAGCGACGTCTGCACTGTCTTGATGTCATCGGTGGCTGTGGTCTTCTCCCTGGAGGTGCTGACAGACAGACATCCATGGGCATTCCCTCTGGGGATGTGCACAGCCACCCTCTGGCCCCTTGTCACCCATCACCAGCATGATCCCAAGTCCCACCATGAAGCCTGAGGAGCTCCAGGCCAGCCTGGTGTGGATATACCCCTTTTGGCCAACCCTGCCCACCGGGAAATGTCCACCCCATGCGTTTGGGTCTCTGCAGGGTGCGAGCACCCCCGGTAGCACAGGCATGCGGAAACGCATCGGGGCAGACAAGAAAAGGGCATCAGCTTGTTGCAGAAACCACCGCGCTCTTGGTTGATGCTGGAGAGATGTTGGGGGTGGATTTTGGGGCTCACCAGGCACAGCTCTGGATGGAGGCTTGGGGATGGGGCATGGCCATGAGAAGCAGAAGGTCCTGAACCCACCACCATGCTCCCACACCGTAAGATTATCTCATGAGGTCCTTGCAGGGGGGTATATTGCCCCACACAAACAGTGTCTACCCCAAACTGCAGCTCTGAGGGGTGAAGGCCATCACGTCAGCGTTGGGGGGTCCTGGCTACAAGTGGCAGCTCACCTGTAGTACGTCCGGATGGAGTCGAGGATGTACTGCACCCCGTACTTCTTGCAGATGCGCTGCTTGTGGTCCTTGATGACGTTGGCCAGATACTGGATATGACCTGCAGGGAGAAGGTGTGAGCAGCCATGGAGGCCGGTTGGGATGGGGAACCCCCCCCCAAGCACTCCCAGTTCCCACCTAAGCGGACGGCGAAGTCGCTGTTGCTCCAGATGCGGAAGTCGAAGAGGAGATGCTGGTAGAGGAGGTGCAGCAGGAGCCCACTGCCCTCGGAGGCCACCTGCTCCATGAGGATCTGCGAGGCCATCAACGTGCTCATGTCCAGCAGCGGACCGGAGACCTGCCATGGGCGAGAGGGACAGCTTGCAGCCCCGGCGTCCCCCTTGAGGAACGGCCCCGAGGACTGTGGGATGGAGCCTTTGCTAGCCCCCCACACCTTCTGCAGCAGCGCCCCGATGATGGCCGGCCCGTGGCACTGCACCAGGCTCTCCTGGTTCACCGGGTGGTTCTGGATGAAGTTCTTCACCAGCAGCAGGAAGGCGGCCACGCTGTTCCTCTCCAGCCTGCTCTCTGCAAGGCACAGGGCAGAGCCCCACCGGTGGCTGTGAGCCCTGCGCCCACCCAAACACCTTTCTACAACGCTGCCCCCATCTGCCCGCAAAAGGACGCCCTGGAGACCCCACCGTCAACTTTTCTCTGCAAACTTTTCAGCTTCTTCCCCTATTTCCCCCAAATTTAAGCTACTGGAAACCCCATCTTCGCAGAACTGCTTGGTTATGACTAATTAGGCCATAACAACATCAGAAGATGTCAACGGTTTCTCCGTTGCCCCATAACTCTTGGTGCCCAGGGCAAGACCTCTTACGCCCTTTTGGTAGAGACCAGCCTGCTCCAGGCAGGGCCCACGTGGCAGCGGGGTTACCTCCAGCCACCCGAGCAGGATGGCTCCCACTCCACGTCCCCCGAGGTCCTCACCTGAGGACCTGCCCAGCGGGATGAGCATGCCTTGGGCGTTCCGGGAGGATGTCAGCTCTGGCCCCACCAGGTCGTTGGTCTCCTGCTCATCCTCGGGCTCCTCCTTCTTGGACACCACTTGCTCGAGCAGGGGCAGCAGCACGCCCATCCCACCCACGCAGTTGACCACGTCCTGCCGGAGGGAGGCGAGAGGCTTTGCCGGGTGCTGCGTGGTGACGGCAGCGTAGAGGAGGAGGTTGCACGTGCACCCAGGGTCCGTCCTGCCTGCTCACGGGCTCAGCCCAAGCCGGGGAGAGCCAGGCCCTGTGCCTAGCAAAGATCGGGGTGTGCCCTGACCCATCCTACAGCACACACCTGAAACAGGTCCCCCAAAAAGCACCTGTTCCCCAGCACCACCCATGGTGCTCGCCCTGACCGCTGAGGACCTATGGGGCAGACAGGTCCTTAGGGGACCCATGGGGCATGCAGGTCCTTGGTGGACCCGTGGGTCAGGCAGGTCTTTGGTGGACTTGTGGGTCACAGAGGTCCTTGGTGGACCCAATACCATGTAGCAGAGTCCCTGTAGGGTCCAGGGGAACCACCATGGCCATCCAACACCCCTTGGGGGTCCCGACCCTGCCCCATACCCCAGGAGGGGTCCAGCTGCCTCCACGCCATGGGGCGGATGGACCACCCTGCGCCCAGCGTACCTTGATGTCCCAGTTGACCACCTTGTGCCCCGTCAGCCTCCCGTCCAAGCCGTGGCTGGGAGAGAGGTCCAGGCAGATGTTGTTCCTGCAGGCCTAGAAGAGAGCACCATGGGAGCATCTTCATGCTCCCGGAGATGCCACCTATGGCAGAGGGTCTACTAGCACTGTCCCCATCCCCAGAGGGGTGGCTCTCCTCACCTGTGGGGTGTAGTACAGCAAGAGCTTGCCACCGAGCTCCACCAAGTCACCTTCCAGTGTGAACGGTGACGTGACGTTTGGCCCTAGAGGAAGAGGTTTGGGGTGAGCTGAGGCATGGTGGAGGAGATCCCAGTTGCCACCAGCACCCCTGGGGACATCCCCTGCGTCCCACCCTGACGTACCCGCGCAGAAGAGCGCCTTGACCTGGGCTTGCTGCAGAGCCTCGCAGAAGATGGCCACGGAGCCCAGGTGACCCTCCAGGGAGGTGGGGCTGCCCCACTCGGTGTCCTGGCTGCCGGCCGCTGTGGTGGCTACCACCCCCTCCGTGGGGGGCTGAGTGGGGGTCCAAGCGTGGGGGCCCAGGGCGGCGGGGACGGACTGGGAGCGGCCGAGAGCGGGGCGCGGGGGGAAGATCAGCTCCGGTCCGTGGGACGCTGGTGGGTGGCCGGTGGTGGTGGCCGTGGTGGTGGTGGTCCGGTGGCCCGCGGAGCCAATGCAGCAGGAGGTGAAGGACTGGAAGGGAGAAGGAGTCGTGCTCAGCCCCCAGCCCCATGACACGGGGAGGGGTCTGGCTGGGCGCCAGGGGGGTCCCCCACCTCGTGGAGGGAGGGGAAGCGGAGCTGCGCCGTCTTCCGCAGGTGCCCATCGGCGTAGATGCTGACGATGTTCTGGCCGAAGGGCCGGCGGCCGGCGACGTGGACAATGTCAACGCAGTGCTGCGGGGGGAGGGAGGAGGCGTCAGGCACCCTGGCGTCCTCGTTGCCCCCCCGATGGGGATGGGGATGACGCTCACCCAAGCCGAGTCATTGAAGGCAAACTCTGGCAATGCCACCGTCATGTAGTCCTTCTTGGTGCAGACGGCCACCACCAACACGCCGCCGGCAGTAAAGAACGCCTCAAAGCCCGTCCCGCCGGCCGTGAAGAAGCTGGTGGAGGAGAAGCACGGTGGGGATGGTGGTGCTGCCCCTCCTCATCCTCACCTCAGCCCCCCGGGTCCCTCCATTGAGCATCACCTGTAAAGCTGCCTTCTCTTCGGCCTCGCTGGTGGCTCGGGCTCCTCCTCGCTCAGGCACAGCCAGGCGTGGAAGGCGAAGGCACCACCGGGCCACTTCTGGATGGCGGGCACCATGATCCCCGCCATGCCGGGTGTCAGGTCGAAGCACTGCAGCGCCCGGGGGGGTCCCTCGACCCGCGCCATCCCCGAGAGCGCCCGGATGACGGCTGTGGCGTAGGGATGCGGTCCCTGACCCCTCTCGCGCCGCAGCAGCCGCAGCAGCTGCCGCAGCTCCCCGGGGCGGATGGAGAGGCTGCCCAACGCCCGCAGCAGCTCCAGTAAATTTTCGGAGCAGGCAGCCGGTAGCGCCGGCTCGGAGGCCAGGGCACCCAGCAGGCTGCCCACCATGCCCGCCTTGACGCAGGTGAGGCGGCTGGGCAGGGAGGCTTCGCAGAGCCGCCGCAGCCAGCCCGAGAGGAAGACTTGCAGCTCCCGGCACGCCAAGGTGGGCAGCCAGGCCAGCAGGATGAGCAGGGGTTGCTCGTTGCGGATGGAGCGCACTGGGAAGGAGCTGTGGTCACCCTCCACCGCCTGCCAAAACACAAGAGCCGGTCAGTGCGGCCTTGACCCCGTGGAGAGAGACGGATCCTCCCCCTGGTCACCTGGGGCTGGAGGGAGAGACCCTGTGCATCAAGCACTTGGGCATTCTCGGG
>JAKFQP010001402.1:2643-23243 GCA_023375905.1 Nycticorax nycticorax | reverse complement strand
GGGGGAGAGAATCAGAAGACTAAAAGTGAGAAAGCTCGTGGGTTGAGATAAAGACAGTTTAATAGGGAGAGCAAAAGCTGCGTATGCACACAAAGCAAAGCAAGGAATTCATTCCCTGCTTCCCACGGGCAGGCGGGTGCTCAGCCATCCCCAGGAAAGCAGGGCTCCATCACGCGTAACGGTGACTTGGGAAGACAAACGCCATCACTCCCAATGTCCCCCCCTTCCTTCTTCTTCCCCCAGTTTCTACACTGGGCATGATGTTGTATGGTGTGGAATAGCCCTGGGGCCAGTTGGGGTCAGCTGTCCTGGCTGTGCCCCCTCCCAGCTCCTTGTGCCCCTGGCAGAGCTGAGACCTGAAAAGTCCTTGACTGGTCCAGGCACTACTTAGCAACAACTAAACCATCCGTGAGTTATCAACATTCTTCTAGTACCAAATCTACAACACAGCACTATGCCAGCCACTATGAAGAAAATCAACTCTATCCTAGCTGAAACCAGGACAATGGGGTATCTTCTCTAAGGGAAAACTCAAGGCTTTTCTCCCTTAATACTAATTAAAGGATCAAGCTCACCTTCCTTTCCATTAACGTCTCCCCTTTCTCATGGAGCTTAAAACCTTGATGTGTTTTCAGGTATACAATGAACAGCCCAGATACACAGTGGAATGTCTGGAAGGCAGATCCAGATGATCGTTGATAGAGGAGGACAATTAAATTCATTGCATTAATGACCATTGTTCTTTGTGGCGTGTGAGAAACTTGGTGCGAGGCTTTGTCTGAATTTTTAAGATAGTCTGGCTTTCATGTCTCACGGGGTACGTTCCTTAACCCTCACTGTGTTGCAACATTTGCTCACCTCAGAGACCTGTATGAGCTTGTTTCATACCAGGTGGTGTGTTGTTTAGGATACAGACCTTTAGGAAAGCAGGCTGTGATTTACTGGACAGAGAAAACTCAGTGGGAGCAAACTCTCTTCTGCTGGCCTGAGCGCTGTCTGAAACACTGCTCCTGCTTAGACTGGAAGCTTGTCCTTGTCATTAGCTGCCCTAATGATGCATCTCGTTTCCACAGCCTGCTTAAATGAAGCCTTGCGTGGAGATCTGCACTCTCAAGGCCAGTGAGGAAGAAAGATGGATGCTGTGTGCACCCCGGGCACCGTCAGAGTGGACCTAGTTCTGCAAAAACAGCTCCCGAGGATATATAAAGTTTCCCTTCTGCCTTTGTTTTTTGGCTGTGGTTACTCGTGTTTGTTACAGGATATTATTCGGCCTTCATAGAAGCTGGGAAGGCCAGGGAGATTGGTTGGGACTGTTTCTGTTCCGAGCCTTCCATGTGACATTCTCGGTGTGCTCGGCCGGAAAACTGGGAAAGTCAGCAAAAGGGAAGGGAGAGTCACTTTGCGTTAGAGCACCTGCCTGCCCCTTGTGAGCTCTGTCCGTCCGCTCTGAGGCGTGAAAACCCTCCTTAAGGGCAAGCATCAGCTTGCTGTGGATTTCTTAACAACATTATGGCCTCTGTACAGGTCACGTTCATGAAGGATGTGACTTGAGGCCTAATTTTTCCCTGCCTGTCTCGTTACCTATTCTTTTATTTGGGATGTAGCCTTCATCCATTTTGTTTGCTTAGATGTGAAGCTGCAAGACGGTGGGTAAATGGGTGTGTATAGGAAAGTCTTCAGGAAAAAATTAAGCTGTTTCTTCCCCCAAAATAACAACTGCATCTCTTCCTGAGATCTAGGAATTCCTACTAGCTGGTTGCAGTGCAAGTCAAGGCTTCTCGAGGACTGTGCAACCTCCAAAACCGGAATCAGTGGCCTTTTTGGTACATTCTCAGCATAAACAACTGTTCCCTCGTTCTCTTATATGTTTCCTGGATGTTAAATAAATCACAAACAAATCTATGGGTGACACCAGAACTCGAGGATTGCTCTGTATGCAGAGTTATACTGCAAGGGTTGAGGAGCTGCAGAACTAGCAAGCATGGGGAGAGATTCAGGCCCTAAATCTGAAGAGAGGAGGTCGTTAAACCTCTCCCTTTGCCCCGAGACAGGACCCACTAAATGTACTTCTTTGCCAATGGGGCTTACCCAACCTGCTCTTAAATCTCTTAGCAACAGAAACTCTGCTCTCTCCTCAAGTGATCTTTTCCAGGACTTTCCTTACAGCTAGAAGTTCATGCTAATGAATAATCTTGCTGCTATTTGAATACGTGGCTTCAAAACCGATATATTTTGGGGTTTTTGTGGTGGTGGTGGTGGTGCTTTCTACTACAAGATTGGCCCCTTGTCTCCTCCACCCACTTCTGCTCTTCACAGAACCGTCTCTGTTCCTTTCTCCTTTCCCATTTTTTTGATAATTCTTGTCGCTATGGACTGTCATTGTGTCTCATCTCTCTTGTAAAACCCTTCACCATGAAGGTGGAAATTAGCATCGTGGATATAAAAGAAACCAGACACACTGATGGCAGGTATTTTATTAGCAGCATTTGTATGTCTCACCTTGTGGTGGACAAATTACTGTCTGGAGCTGCCCTTGCAAGATTGCTATCCTGTGTTCACAAAAAGATGTTGATTATAAGAAGGCAGCAACCCCAAAACATCTGGGGAGCACTGAAGGCTTTATCCTGGTGTGTTATGGTGCAAGACGCCACAGGCTCCCCTCATGCAGAGGAATGTGACTGCAGCCACTGCGGTCCCTAAGATGTGTGCACCCAGTGCTGGACTAAAACCTGCTCCAGAAACTCCTGCTTTCTCTGAGCAGCCTGCCCAGAGAAAATGCTACCTTTCAGGCAGCGACAAGGTGTTGAACAGCCAGGCTGAAAGATGCTATCAGCAGAAGCGTGCCTCTCTCTTAGCCTACCTGAAGGGCTAACACCTGTGTTTTCGCTTTGCAGGAGCTCACAAGAACTGGAATGATGCCAGGTGAATGATCTTAAAAGCAAGGNACAACTGACTTTGATCAGTATGAGGTATCTCCCTTGCCTGCCAACACGATGTGACACCTTCTTGTGCACAAGCATAGCCTCTGTCAGATCGGTTGGGGATGACGAACATCAGGGTTAAAGCAGTTCAGCGCCACAGGGAGAAGATGTTTCTTCTTATCACAGCCTGTGTGGCTGACCTGTCACCAAAGTGAACTTCAGTCTCCCTCTTTGGTGACCCTGTGGCTACCGTGGCACATTTGGACACAGATGGAACTTGTATCTAGGATTGACAATTTACTCATTAGTGCTGGCTGTTGTGGTATGAGGGACATGGGACCATGTAAAGTCAAGAGTCCATTTCCTTATTAACCTGTCTCTTAACAGTGGGCAGTGGCAAAAGCTTGTAGAAAAAAATACAATAATACAGCCTGGCGTGCAGCCACCTTGCAGTACTACATGCCTCTGTCCTCTGGTGACTGAATCACGTCTTCTCACGTTCTCCAGTTCATGTGGGTCCTCTCAGCCAAAATCAGTCTATGATCCTATGCAGTGATATCCCCAGCAACACATTTTCTATGAAAATTCTTAGGAGAAATTAAATGAATTAGGCTGTACCACTTCTTCCTTGTGTGGAGACTCTGTAACTTCCTTCCCCTGACATCTGAGCTGGTTTTTTTTCCTCCCAAAGATAACACATTCTACTCCTCAGTATGTTTGTGCTATCTGCACAGCCTGACAGTTATGACACCATGCTTCGAAACTGGAGATAGGCTCTAATCAGTATACACACACTTAGAGCCCCAGCTGACAGCTGTTCAGCAAACTCCTGTGCAGCTTCCAGCATATCATGAGACAGAGTCTGCGGGCTGATTTGGTGCAGGAGATGGGCATAGCTATTCCAGGAAGAGAAGTCACCTTATCAACATACATCTTATCTCTGACATAGGAGGCCATGTAGAGAATAAAGTTAGTGGAGCTGTGTGTCCACAGCAAGGATCCCACTCGTAGACTCTGGGGTAAACCTAACACTCGGAGAGTGTTAGATTCTACATGTGAAAACTAAAATAGTCTTAGAAAGTGAATTCACTTGATATCAGGTATGTTGAACTGGGATGAGATGGCGCTCTCCATTGGAGCCATTTTTTTTTATGCTGTTTTGGAACACAACTGGTAAATTTCTATACAGGACAAGAGTGCAAGACTGGATGCTTCATGGGTTATTAACCTAGGTTCAACATTTTTTGGATCTCAACCACAGGAATGCGTCTGGTGAGTTGAGAAGCTTTCTGAGGAAAACGCCATCCTACGTCTTCCCTTCCACGTCCTCCAAAGGTATTTGTGCTGAGGTTTTGGAGTTGTGCTTCTTGCTTACAAATTCTGCCTCTTGGCAGAATTTGCTTAGGGACAGGGTTTAGTGGTGGGATGGCAGGGTTATGTTAACGGTTGGACTTGATGATCTTAAAGGTCTTTTCCAACCTAAATGATTCTATGATTCTCTTCATTTTCCTTTCTGGGGGAATGATCTTCATTTGAAGCACCTGTGTAGGTATTTTGCATCAACAACAGAGAAAGCAACTTCTACAAATCCTCTTCTTACCTCCAAATGCATGGCTGTGAAGTGGGCTCTGGGGGGTCAGATGCCTTCCAAGTCGGTCCCGCAGATACTCATCTGTGTGCAAGGTCTCTGGACCATCTCCCTTGTCTCAGGTTACAGTTTGCATCATGCAATGCTGATCTCCTTTGCACTTTTGCACCAGTTTCTTCATTCTGCATGACTGGGAGGTGCACAGGTAGCTGGAGCAAAGGGCTATCTTGGGGGTAAAATGGGGGCCCAGAAGACCCCCCCTGTGAGTGCCCGCTGGCCTGGGATTGCACAAAGGAGGTGCAGGGGTTACCTGAGACACCAGGATCCCTGCTGGTGCCTCTCCGACTAGTAGCCGTTGGAAAGCCATGGGGTGAACCCTCCAGGAGAGGCCCCCGAGTCTCCAGTGAGAAGTGACTGCACACAGCAGCCAGCTCCTACAGTCATCTGGGACCTCTGCACACTTAGTTCTGCCAGTTTTACCCAACGTTCTCCTTCGCTCAGTCGCTCTGTAGCTTCTCTGCACTCCTTTGCCCACCTCAGTGCTGAGTCTCCTCCTGTTCTGTTTCTCAGCCCATCACACGCTGTTTGTTGCCCACTTCTGTTGTACTTCTCCTCCCCAGCCCACCTCTGCCTGGTTTACTTAGAGCCTGAACTGTCTGTTCTTGTTTGCAGACAGCCCACTGAAGCGCAATCCCGTCTGCTGGGGCTGATACGCAGACCCCCCCCAAATCGATGTGATAACACTGTACAGACGCAGCGAGGACATTTCTTGGGGCCTTACTGCAAAAGCCCAGTAGCATGACATGGTTTGATTCAATCCAGGCGCTCTGGATTTCTTAGACAACTGGTAAAGCTGTACATAGCAGGAAGTTTCTAACGAGCAACCAGGAGGGATTAGAGAGCCTGGAGCAGTTTGTGCAAAGTCTTTGGACTTAAATCTGATCCCGGGTCATGCTTTCTAAAGCTCTTAGCAGCATTCGGGTGCACTAGATTTTGTACCCTTGGAAGCAGGGCTCGGTATGGGAATCCCACTCCTAAATCAAGGTTCTCCTGCCATTTCTGGCTGAGGGAGTAGGTGACTTCTGACAGTGTAAGGTGCTGCCAGCAGGGGAAGCCAGCGTGTTGTTCCCCTTCTCAGGGGAATATTGTGACTATGTGGATCGGTAGGATGTCCTCTGAAGGACAAAGAGGACAAGTTGCTGGCAAACAGGGTACTGTGTCTGATGGACCATTGATTTGATGGACCACGGCAAGTCCTAAAGCAGTCAGCAATGCCTGCTTTCAGGCGGAAGTTGGCTGAATCTCCCTTTCCCTGAGCTGATCCTCACAAGTCTTCTCGCTTCCAGCAGCAGCTTGTACAAAGAGCTTCCACAGTTCCAGATCCTTCTCCTCCTTTCTTCTGCTGAGCTGTACTGCTAGCAAATGCTACTTCCCCCCCCCCTTATTCCAAACACCTCTATCTTTCACAACCATAAGCAACATTAACTCCCCAAGCAATCTTGAAGAACAAAGGCTTTGAGATAAGATTAGCTTGCCACACAGGTATTTGTAAGACTTTTCCCTTCCCTCCTGCTTATGAATGTCACTCCTTGGCAGGCAGGTTGGGGATTGTTATGTAACAGCTTAGCTCCATGTAATTAGAGGGCACAAAATTATATACAAAGCAGGCGTATTATCCAGTGTGGATACTACAAGCTTACCTGACTTTGAAAAGCACGCGGGTCGAGTGTGTAGAGGAGAAATACATTCATGACGGGTTACTGTAAATACACTGAGTGTGAAGATAGCACATCTGGTGCAGACAGTCCTTCAGCTGTAGATCACGGAGGTCCGTGGGAGTATTGTGGGGAAAGAGACAAAAAAACCCAACCTGGACTAGGATGATCTTGTCTTGATTTGCTGCAGTCACTTTTATGTTCTTCGTTCAGTTCGCCGAGCGATGAGCAATACCTGCCTAACCACAGCAAGAGGCAGATGACGGCCTTGCAGAGCTTTGCAAACCAACCACTCTCTATAAAAACGCTGTTTTTCAAGGCCACTCATTATAAGCGTAACGCTGAAGCATAAGGAGGCTAAGTGCAGTAATTACGTTTGTTAAGTACAGGTCCTTTCTCTTGGCTGGGCCCACCTGATTGTTATTCATACAATGGAGTGGTTATATCAGTTTCTGGTTTAAAATGATTAGTGCTTCAGTCATGTTTACCCTCACTCTCACCAGTCCTGACTTTCTGTGTTTGAAGGTGCTCCTGAAGGCAAACCAACCTCCTCCTTTAATCAGGATTCCAATTTTAAAGATATCTTTTGGAAACGCTACCTATCTTTTCTGACGTCTGCTGTAGTTCACAGTGTTTTGCAGATTACAGTCTTTCCATCTTGCCTAATTTCTGCTCATAAACGGGTCTTAAACTGTTCAGTGGGGAAGAGGGGAGATAAAACACATTCCAGCTTTTGCTGTTTCATCTTCATCCATGTAGAAAGGCAAATGTCTAATGCTTTATTTATTACTGAAGTCTTGCCATCAGTGTTCTGCCATTAATTACCACAGAAGATAGTTACCATGGTTTTAGAGGACTTTCCCCTTCTATCTTCTTTCATGATGGAGTTCCTAATTTTTTATTTTTTTATTTGAATACTCAAAAGCCTTTCTGGCATTTTAACCCTGATAAATGAACCTTCTCTTGAACCTCTGTCTGAATTCCTTCTTGGAGTTAGAAGAATGTTCCACCTGTATGCTAATCACCAAACAGTCTTATTCCCAAGTAAACAAACCCTGCAGGACTCACCATTTTGCCATGCCCTTTTCAACAGCTGTTTAATCAAAGGTTTTCTTCGACAACATACACTGGTTGCTGGTCCTTCTTCTCACCCAGAGGGATCATCAACAGCAGCACTCATCCTGCTCAAGGTCACCCAATCCCCCAGAGTTTCTTCACTGAATTAGTTCCTTAACCGTACCTTGACTTTTCACAGCCAGACAGGCTTTGCGACATTCTTACCTTGCAGCCCAACATGGAGGATGGTTTGCATGGTTGCATGGTTTGCCAGATGGCCTCTTGGCCACCTGGGCACACTGCTGGCTCATATTCAGCCAGCTGTCAACCAACACCTCTGGGTCCTTCTCTGCTGGGCAGCTTTCCAGCCACTCCTCCCCATGCCTGTAGCGTTGCATGGGGTTGTGACCCCAGTGCAGGACCTGGCACTTGGCCTTGTTGAATCTCATACAATTGGCCTCAGCCCATGGATCCAGCCTGGCCAGGTCCCTCTGCAGATCCACACTCCTGCCCAGCTTGGTGTCATCTGCAACCTTACTGAGGGCGCACTCAATCATTGATAAAGATGTGAAACAGAACTCGGCCCAAAACTGAGCCCTGACTGACAGTGCTTGTGACCAGCCACCAGCTGGATTTAACTCCATTGACCACAACTCTGGGCTTGGCCATCCAGCCAATTTTTTACCCAGTGAAGAGTACGCCTGTCCAGGCCCTGAGCTGACAGCTTCTCCAGAAGAATGCTCTAGGGGACAGTGTCCAAGGCCTTGCTGAAGTCCAGGCAGACACTGTCCACAGCCTTTCCCTGTTCCACCAGGCGGGTCACCTGGTCATAGAAGGAGATCAGGTTGGTCAGGCAGGATCTGCCTTTCACAAACCCATGCTGGCTGGGCCTGATCCCCTGATTGTCCTGCCTGTGCCTGGTGAGCACACTCAGGATGAACCGCTCCATAACCTTCCCCAGTACCGAGGTCAGGCTGACCGGTCTGTAGTTCCCTGGGTCCTCCTTCACAGAATCACGGAATCGCAAGGGTTGGAAGGGACCTTGGGAGATCACCCAGACCAACCCCCCTGCTCAAGCAGGTTCTCCTAGAGCATGTTACACAGGACATCGTCCAGGCGGGCTTTGAATATCTCCAGAGAAGGAGACTCCACAGCCCCCCTGGGCAGCCTGGGCCAGGGCTCGGGCACCCCCAAGTAAAGAAGTTCTTTCTCATGTTCAAGTGGAACCTTCAGTTTGTGCCCATTGCCCCTTGTCCTGGCGCTGGGCACCACTGGGAAGAGTCTGGCTCCGTCCTCGTGACATCCCCCCTTGAGATATTTGTAGGTGGGGATGAGATCCCCTCTCAGCCTTCTCTTCTCCAGGCTGAACAAGCCCAGCTCCCTCAGCCTTTCCTCCTAGGGGAGATGCTCCAGTCCCCCCATCACCCTTGTTGCCCTCCTCTGGACTCTCTCCAGGAGTTCCTCATCTTTCTTAAACCGAGGAGCCCAGAACCCAGTGCTCCAGGTGGGGTCTCAGCAGGGCAGAGCAGAGGGGGAGGAGAACCTCCCTCGCCCTGCTGGCCACGCTCCTCTTGATGCACCCCAGGGTGCCATTGGCCTTCTTGGCACCAAGGGCACCCTGCTGACTTCTGTGCTTGTTTACACAAACAAGCCCAGCTCCCTCAGCCCTCCTTCCGGCCCTTCCTGTAGGTGGGCGCCACACTGACAAGCCTCCCGTCCCCTGGGACCTCTCCTGTTGCATTTTGGGGGGCCCCGCGTGTTTGTGCTTCCCCAGCCTCCCCTTGGTGCCGCTGAGGCCGGGGAGCCTCTGCCTGCAGCGCCCTGCAGGGCCCAGACCTGTGGGATGGCCGCCCCCTCACCGGAAGCAATGTGCCTCACAGGGCATGACATCACGCCTGCGTGGCGTCGCTCTGACGTCACATCACTCTCCCCAGCCTCCTCCCCGACAGGCGGTGACGGCCGTGGCTTCAGCCCCGCCTCCCCCACCGCCCCTGAGCCTCTGTGGGGGCGCGGCGCCGGGAGCCGGCGGCGGGGAGAGGCGGCGGCGGCGGCAGCGGGAGCTCGGCGGGGCCCGGGGGTGAGCGCGGGGCCTGGGCTGCGGGGCCGGGCCGCGGGGCTGCCCCGCTCCACAGCCCGTGACCGAATGAATGAGGCGGGGGAGGGGGGCGGGCGCTGCTCCCCAACGGCCGTAACGGCCGTAACGGCTGTAACGGCTGTAACGGCCGCCGGCCGGCGGGCGCCGCTTCCCGCCCTGGCGTCCCCTCAGCTCCAGGGGCGGGGAGCGGGCCCCGCCTCGCCCGGCGGCGGCCCGGGGAGGGAGCCGGCTTCCCCCACGCCACCCCCCCCTGTCTCCCGCTGGGGCCACGGCCGCAGCCGGGAGCGGCGCCTGGGGGTTTCGAGCGCGTCCGTGGCCCTTTGGCGGCTCCGCATAGACCTGGCGTGGGCTTAGGGCTTTGCTTCGCGCCAGCCTCTTCGCCCTGTCTGTGGAGGCCCGGTGTCGAGTAGATCTTCCCTTACCCGCTCCAAGAACGTCATGCTGTGCGGTAGCTGCTGTAATCTGACTTTTTTTTTTTTTTTTAAAGATATCGATTGCTGAGGTCAGGTTTCGAGCTGGTCCCTCGGTGTTTCGGGCTGACGTCGCTTCTTGGCGAGCTTTGCGAGGGGTATACGGCGGCGTCCCGCGGTCGTGCGTCACCTCTGTAAAACGAGTGGCGGAGGTTGTGCGTGCATGTCAAGGTTATTTGAACTGAGGTTTGCCAGCAGCTGCCTGCCAGAGAGAGAACAGCACGAGCCCGGCCACCCCTCTGCCCTGCCCTGGCACAGCAACCACGCCAGGGGACGCGGGGAAGGGCGCAGGGCCCCCTTGCCCCGGTTTGGGACTCTCTGAACCAGAGGAAATGCCAACAGGGGGACGAGTGATGGCTTTGGTCTTTCCGTCTATCCAGGCTGCGTTAAGTCTTGGTTGAGCTGAGAGTATCCCCTAGTCGTTGCAGCTTGAGCGCTCCCAAACGTGGTGGTGATCCGATGGACTTCGCAGTTGGCAGCACTTGGGTGCCAGGGAGTAAGGCTTTCCCATGGGACAGGCAAGGTGGCATGTGCTTCGTCTTCTGGATGCCCAAGGTGGGCAGCGTCTTTCCGCTCGAGCTCTTCTTGATACAGTTGGAAAGTAGAGGAGCTTTCTGATGCGTAAGCCCGTCCTCAGGTGTGAAGCGGAAGCTGTGTGTTTTGGAGACAAGCGTGAGTTGGGAGCGATAGCTTGGAGTTTAGCATGTTGGTGTGGACCATATACCCCAGGATGTTGGCCATTTTGAACGTACTAGTGGTTGGGAATCTGCGAGATCCTGCGCCCTGGAGGGTACCTTAACTTCCCTTGAAAGAAGCAAGTGTGGGGCTGCTTTGGTCGACTCTGTGGAGGAACATCCCCTGGCATCTCAGCAGCTGTGCAGCCCCCAGAAACGCTGTGGGAGATTTGGGGGTTGGGTCTAACCCCTCTCTTCTCCCTGTTTTCCATTTTCTTTGAAGCTTACCATTACAGGATTTTCCAGACCAAACCCCTGAGTTTCTTGTCTTTCTTGCCGCTGTAATTTATTATCAAATACATAAGAAACTACCAGCTTCTATAAATGCGTTTTTGTCTTTAATATGAGCAACAGGTGCTTGCTGCTTATGTAAGGCTTTGGAAATCCTGCAGAGGAGCAGCAGCTGGCAGTTAACTTGCTAAATATCATTTTACAAACCTGTTTCTTCCCCCCCCCCTTTTTCCTTCTCCCCGTGCTTTAATCTCCTTACAAAACTCAGAAATTCCCTGCTATCCAAGGGAGATTATTGCTTTACGTTCGAACATGTGTTTGCTTGATACTAATCCTTTGCCCTGCAACCAATTAGTTTGAAAACCCGTCCTTCAGAGATGACCCGAGGTTGTACAGTTCTGTTAGTTAAAGAGCTGGTCGCATAGCTTCGGAGTGCTCTGCCTATCACAGAGTTACAGACATGTCCCTGGCTGCTGCTCTCATGCACATGGTTTTTTTTCCCTTTTTTTTTTAAGGTGTGGGACAACTCCTACTTTCCGTCAGGTTTTGATTGGCTTTCAAAAGAGGCAGTGGCCTATAAATTGCCATCTCTGCTCCCCTTCTGCTCTATCGCCGGCTGAGGGACAGGTGAGTACAGATGAGGGAAAATTCCAGTGTGTGTTGCTTAATTCTTGAAATTAGCCTTGGTTGGTAATTTAAATTAGCGGGGTGGGGGAAATAACTTGAGGATAAAGCTACCCAAAAATGGGGTAGGGGGAGTTGCAATATGTATTTGTAGATATTTATTTCTCCAGTTGCTAACGGTGCAGAAGTATTCCTCTTTGGGATAGTAAGAAAGAGAAACCTAGGAAAAAATGAAGGTTTTTACATCAGTTAAATTAATACTTTTTAGGTTCAGAGCTGTTAATAACTTCCTGAAGTTATTTAAAATGGGAAACTCTGATCTAGCAGAACGGGCTTTTCTGTCCAAGCTGCTCTTGCTGCTTCTCCCATTTCCTTTCCCAATATGAAAGATTTGGAGAGAAAGAAAACCAAACTTGCCTGTAGCTCAGGGTAACTTAGGGATATTTTTGCAGTGTGTTATTATGTTACTATGAGTGAATCATGTCCTTTTTTTTTTTTTGTGTAAAGTAGTTAAGACATTTTCATGAGTCCTGGGTAAATACTGCTTTTTACTGCTTCTCCTTCATTCGCTTCCCAGGTGCTGTCCACCATGCATACAAAGTTTGAGCAAAGCAGTGCTCTTTATAGAGATTTACTGCTGCCTCTGTTGGCTTAGCTGAATCTTGCTGATGCAATACTAAGAAGGGTTGCTTATTCATTGCAGTCTACAAAACTTCCACTCAAAAGTACCTACGGTGAAGCTGTGTAATCATAGTGGCTGAACGTGTTGAATTCTGTGTTTGTTGTCTTTTGTGCTTGAAATCATGGTTTCTACTGACTGTTTTAGAAAGGCTTAAACTGAACTGTATTCTCACTGTTCATAATACTGGGCTCTGAGCTGGGGCTGTGGGTATTTTCTTGAGCTCGCTCTGGTGAATACATTACCTCTATTCATGTTACTTCACAGGCTGCTTCTAGTAGACGTGGCGCTCAGTTGGCACCTCAGCTAGGACTTGGATTGCATCAAACTTCTCTGAAACCCTTCAGAGTTTTCGAAGGGAGTGTTTAAGTGTTTAATATGGTCGAGTCATTCGTGACTAATCTTTTCTCTTGTTCTCACAGCACATTTGAAGGAGGAAGATGCCAATTGTCAAAAACGTGAGCAGAGCTGTCAGCCAGCTGCTCCAGAGCTCTGGTTGTGGATGTGGCGTTTCCATCGTGCCTGTTCGATGCATTGGAGTCTCGCCCCGCCAGGTGGCCTCCGATGCTGGCTTTCACTCCGTTTCTTTTGCCGAGTCTGATCATCCTCGGGTGCTAATTACAGGTCAGCATTCCTGTCATAACTGTATTCTTGCTCCAGCTCCTCAGTCGAGTCCCCCTCTCCCCTCCTCCCTCCCTGGTGAGCAGAACACTGGAAGCAAAAATGCTCAAATACCCTGGAATTGTGATGATCTTTCCTGTGTGGTGATAGGATTAGAGTCCCGCATGAATTTTCTTACTATTTTTATTCCAGAAATCTACTAAAACCAATTCATTGGGTTTTCCTTGAGAAAAAATATTAAAGCTTTCTGACTGGCTGAGAAAAATAGTACTCATTTCTGATGTGATACATATAATAACGGAACTCTGCATTGGGATGTGATTTTTGATTTTTCTCTGATTTTTGTCTCTTCTGTGTTGCCTTTTAGGTGGTCTTGGTCAGCTTGGAGTGGGACTTGCTAAGCTTCTGAGGTATGTCATGATTCTCTGACTTGCTACTGGTGAGGAATTCAGGCTTCAGCCATCACTTCTAGAAGCAATACTTTTCTGGAAAGTGTTTTTTTTTAAAGAATCCTAGTGACGATTGCAGATTCTTTTTTGCTTCTTAGTTTTGTAAATAACTTTACATTTTCCCCATCTTTATTTTTTACTCCTGTGCTTGGTTTAGCCTCACTGATGTACTTCCTGTGTGTACATTGGTCACGACTCCCAGAATAACATAATCTTGTCTAAGAGACTAGCTGCTGAGTTCAGTTTTCTTCTAGTTGAATGGAAGTATTCACAGTCTGAATATTCAGGTGGTCAGTTTTCCTCTTTTTTTTGGTCTAGCCAAATAAGGCTGGATTTGAGTGCTCAATAGACAAAGGCTGTGATTTTGTGCAGGTACTACAGGAGAGAAAAAAGTACAAATATCCCCTTGAAAGAATGCATAGTCCTTTGCTAACTACCTTGCTGTTGGGCTTTGCAGCTGCTGACTTTCATCTCTCTGAGAATTTCAGTTAAGTGACTTCAGGAATAAGGTGCCCTATTTAGTAGAGTACAAACAAGAATAAAGATTAGGATACAAGATCTTGACGTTTTTATGATTTGGTGAAAGATGAGCTGATGCAGCAAAAAGGGAGTAAAGCAAAAGTACATTTCTTCTGGCTCTTTCTGTTCCCCTGCGTCAGATACACAGTTACCTTATTTTTTGCCATGGTATCTTTTCAAGAAATGTAAAATGCTCTGAGAGCTTTCCCCGGCCCGTATTGTTGTCCATGTCCATGCCTGCTCAGCTCCAGAGTATCATTTGCACATAGACAGTGTTTGTTGCAGAGGATTTGGTCTATGACCAAAAGTGAGCAAACTCACTGCATTCAACGCTGTGTTGCAGTTTGACTGTTTTCTACCATTTCTGTGATATATTTAAAAATCATCTAAATAATGGAAGGCTGGGGTGTACTTCAGTGCCATCAGACTTGCTCTCTGCGACAGCCTTGCGCTGATTAGAAAAGTGCAGGGCAGACATTACTCAGTTGTATTTACTTTGTTGATATAAAAGTAGCTGCAGTTACAGCCAGCCCAGTGGCTTTTTGTTGTCCGCAGGGGAGCAGATGATCTCTGGGTAAAATTTTCAGAAAGAAGAGGGTAGGAAGGTCTGTCTTAATGTATTTTTGTCTTCTAAAAGATTATCCTTATGCAGTCTTTCACTGCTAGTGGAAGTATTTTACTCATTTTCAAAGATGCTGTATTTACATTTAAGAGACTGGTGGGGTTGGTTTTTTAAGTGCTGTAGCTGATTTCATTGTTGAAATTATTGTTCTTCTGATATATCTCCTGATAAAAAAGATAGCAGCATAGCAACTTATAAATTATCTTGAAGACTGTGGACTCACTGTACTGTGTGGGTATTTTTATACAGGAAACACTTTGGAAAGAACAACGTGATCTTGTCTGACATTAGAAAGCCTGCGGATAATATTTTTTATAGTGGTAAGTGACATGGGGAGCATATGGAAAAAAATCTTGACTTTACCTCTTGAGATTGATAGACTACCAAAGTCTAAATGATATGTGGATGAAACTGAAGAAGTTGCTGTTCACAGTTTCTGCTTTGAAACTTTTCCCAGGCATTGATTTCTTGTATCAGTTATTTGCTTTTTCTAAATATTCTTCTTTGCATTTTTTCACTGTTTCTTTGCCACTTTGTTGACCAGAATAACTACTTGAGTCAAGTTGAGCTTGGCTGTTGTGCTCCTGCTGTAAAAAGTGATGCATTTATTCTTTTGGAGGGAACAACTTGGAAATTAAATTTGTTGCTTTGTTTTTCTATGCTCAGACAATTTTTCTGATAAGATGGATGTAGAGTAGGTTTTTTGGATTCTTTTCTTTTCATTAGAAACTTGCATAAGTTTTTCTTCATCATTACTGTTTAATGAAGTATTTGGACATTTCAATAGTGTACACTAGATGTTCCCTGTTTTCATGCCATTGACTGGATAAAACAGTTCTTGCATCAGTCTTTTGTTGAGGTAAAGGTAGCAGTTCCCCTTCATTTCTCCTGCTTATTTACTAATTTATTGACCGCTGCTGTTAGAAGGTGTGCATTCTGCTATGCAGTCAAATCCTGAATAGAGGCATGGTCAAGAAGCAGCAATTTGAGTTTCATCTAGAACTTTTCTTGACCTCCATTCTTCTTGGCATTCAATTTCCTCCTGGTTCTATTTCCTCTAGGTCCTTTTATCTACGCAGATATCTTGGACTACAAGAATTTACGTGAGATAGTGGTGAATAATCGGATATCTTGGCTCTTCCACTATAGCGCTTTGCTCAGTGCTGTTGGAGAAGCAAACGTCCCTTTGGCCAGAGCTGTAAATATTACTGGTATGTGACAAGGATTTCAACTTCATGACTCCTACAGAGGCTTAAGAAAGTGTGGTCTATGTTCTGATAAATCCCATTGTTTGTTCCAGGTTTACACAATGTTCTGGATATTGCAGCTGAGCATAATTTGAGACTCTTTGTTCCAAGCACCATTGGAGCCTTTGGTCCCACCTCTCCTCGAGACCCAACTCCTGATCTCTGCATTCAGAGACCAAGGACAATCTATGGAGTCTCCAAGGTTCACGCTGAGCTCATGGGAGAAGTGAGAATTTTTATTTTTTTTATTCCGTGAAAGTTCATTGCCTTTGGAAGATTCCTCACTGCAGTGGTTTGGTTTTTTTTCCCCCCATTCTTTCCTTCCTTCAGGCTTTAGTACTCAATAGTAGTCTGAGGCAGCTATTAAGGACAAATATCTTCTGAGTCTTATTGGGAAAAGTACAAAAATTGGAAGCTAGCAAACATCTGACTTTCAATATAATTTCTTTCCCTGGTTCTTTTGAATGGCATTGCATAAATGACAGCATACAGAACCCTGTGAAAGCGTGCCAGACTGATGATTTTAGGGGAAAAAAAAAAGGGGGGTCTAAACTCAAAGCTGTGGGAGTCTGTACGTGCACAACTTCTCTTTTTGGCTTTGTAGTTTTTTAGAAATGTAATATTGTTAAAGCTGATATTTTTACATACAGTTTCCTCACACTTCAACTTGGTGAAGGACAGTGGCAGGTCTTTAAAGTGTATTAACCTGAAAAGTCTCACAAGCTTAGGAATATTCCGTTTCTGAACGCTAGATCTAGACCCTACATTAGAAGCCAATCCATCTCAAGAATCTACTGATGTGGATGAAAACTAGAAAAGGGCAAGCAGAGAGCTCAGCTACCTGGCAGGGAAGGGAGACTGTTCAGCAGTTCCTTTTCATAGAATCATAGAATCGTTTAGGTTGGAAAAGACCTTTAAGATCATAAAGTCCAACCGTTAACCTAACCCTGCCACCCCACCACTAAACCCTGTCCCTTTCATCCCCATCATGGGTTGGCTACAGAATGAAGGTTCATCCTGTGGCAGATTTTTCCTGTGAAATCAATGAGTTGTGTGGCCTAGTCTTGACGTGTGAAGCTGTTTCTCTTGTCCCTCCGCAGTACTACCATTACCGGTACGGCCTAGACTTCCGCTGCCTGAGGTATCCAGGAATTATATCCGCTGACTCTCAGCCTGGTGGGGGAACAACTGGTAAGTGACTTGTGCATAGTTCTCAGTATTGCAGGCGAGAACAGCAAAAACATAAGCCTATACCATCATTTTTTAATGTGTTTGTAGAAATGTCATCTGTGGCAATATAGAGCATCGGTGCAGAGATGCTATTTCAACAGTGTTACAACAATACTTTTGTCCACTCCAGCTTAGGGCATAATCATAGAATCATAGAATTGTTTAGGTTGGAAAAGACCTTTAAGATCATCAAGCCCAACCGTTCCCCTAACCCTGCCATCCCACCACTAAACCCTGTCCCTAAGCACCTCGTCTGCTCGGCTTTTAAATACCTCCAGGGATGGGGACTCCTGTAGCCTTTACATTTAAACAGTGTCTGAGAGATTGTAGAATAATTACACTCATTGAGACCATTTCCTTTTAAAAATATTTTGAACTCTGCTGTCTTGCTGCAATGTGCAAATGCTAGAAGAGCATCAGCATAGTTTGGAATGACTTTCACAACTTAAGTCATACACAGTTCTGCTGCTAGGCTTTAGACAGGAGACTTAGGGGGTGGTCTGAGGGTTGTTGACTGTCCTGAAGCGAACAACAGATTGAGGCAGATGAGTACAGGCATCCATTGTTCTTTTCTACAGATTATGCTGTCCAGATTTTCCACGATGCCATAAAGACCGGCAAATTTCAGTGCAACCTAAAGCCAGACACTCGTCTCCCTATGATGTATATTGATGACTGTCTGAAAGCCACTCTCGAAATCATGGAGGCCCCCGCAGAGGCACTGAGCATGAGGACATACAACATCAGTGCCATGAGCTTCACTCCTGAAGAGCTGGCACAAGAGGTGCAGAAGCATGTTCCCGAACTCCAGGTGACCTACAACGTGGATGAAGTCAGGCAGGCCATAGGTTAGTAGCAGCTTGGGTAAGAAAAAACATTAGATTGCTGTACGTTAAGGGCAAAACAAAGTTCCTTTTCCTTTTAGGCACTTGCAGATTGCTCCTATATGGTTCAAGTCTTACAGTTTGAAATTCAGCGTTAGTAGTTCAAATGGCCAGTGATGATACATCTTAAAGTTTAAAGAATTTTTTCTTAAACCTCACGCTCTGTGTTTCTTCTTTCTTTTCATTGCAGCTGACAGCTGGCCGATGAACTTTGATGACAGGAATGCCCGGAGGGATTGGGGTTGGAAACATGATTATGATCTCCCCGAGTTGGTGACTACAATGTTTAGCTTCCTCGGGTCTGACTCCAGGATTGCTCAAGCTAACTGAAATACTTTGTAAGACGTTTCCGGATTTCCACAGAGGACCAGGAAGAAATGGCTAAACTAGTTTATCATTTTCTGAGTCTTAGAGCATGTCAATTATTATTGTTTTTTATAAGTAGCAATAGAGTTGGGCAGAAACATTCTGTAGCTGGAATGTACTATTAGATGAATGACATCACTTGGTGCTGTCTCTGAGCACAGCACCAATGACAAACACAGAATTCTTGAACTTTCACGTTTAAGCAGCTAGAAAAAAAAAAAGCACTTGCTCCTGGCTGATGACTCTCTGATCATTCCTGCTGCCTGCCTCTTCTGTGGCAAAGTGGGGCAATATTGTCAAACCTGGTCTTTCAGGCATATCCCGCAAAGTTAACGATAGGTTTTTCGTTTTCCTGGTGGAGGATGTTAGATCATCGTGAGTAAGATCTGATCCTTTCTACTCTTTACTTACAAAAGAGAGATCAGAAGACCTACTTCGTGTTTCCAAATTGCAAGGGGTCGTTGCAATTCTAGTTTGAAGTCAAACTTTGGTCAATAGTTCCTATTTATATATATGTGTGTGTGTATATATATAGTGCTGTATAAACATACACTTTTTTATACATAGAGCATACACAGTAGCATTATTCTTATAATGCTTATAAATGTGAAGCGGAATAGGACTTGAATTTTCATTATGCTTTAAAAACATAGGGTTTACAAGCTAGGCTTTGTCCTGTTCTTTGAAAGTGCTGCTGCCTTCAGCTTAGCCTGGTAGGTAGATGTGAAATCCGAAGAGCTGTTAACGTGTATGTGAATCTGGGGCGTATTTCAAGAAGGCAATGCCCAGCTATGGGTTTATTGTTAATTAGCACTACTTTTGGTTATCCCAGTTGTTTGCCATGCTAGCACGATGACATAGTGCCCGGAGCAAGTTTTAAAGGCGACAGAGCCTTACAGTAGAGTCAGGTCAGCCTTTGAAATCTGTTCATGTTCACTACGTTTTCTGGGTGCGCTGTAAGTGTATCTGGATGCTGTTGATGCATAACTGCCGTACGCTTTTATTCTTTAGAGAGGGATCCAGAAGCTGAAACCATCTTCTAGCTACAGTTAAGGGCCGTTCTGCTCACTGAGCTTCACGCACAGGAGGTTCTGGGATTAACAAGGAAGTCTTAGTAGATGCGTGCGAGGAAGATCTGTGTGTTCAAAAGCTACTCAGGAGGCTTTGAGAAATGACAAACTGGAGAGAGAGGAAAGCCATTTTAGGTACAATACTAGTTTCCGTGGATGTGAATCTGAGCCATCCGCTACTATAGCTATAGCATGCCTTGAGGAACAGCGTCTGGGAACTTGGATTTCTTTGGTTTTTTTCAAAGAAAAAATACTCATTTTCAAAATGACTGGAAATTCCCTTTATGAAGCTCTTCATCTCTTTTGTCTTGTATACTCCAGTAGCGTGTGTAGGTAAACATATTCATGTTGGGGCTGGGGTTTTTTTTGCCTACAACTTGTTTGCTGTCTTTTCTGGGACGATGCTTTGGCGGTTGCGAGTCTGTTACGCTCTCCGTAACCCTGCGGTGTTTTCTCAGTACGTGGATAACTGACATAACCAGATTTCTGCCTCTTTGTGAAGGACTCTACGTGCTGCAGGGAATGCGTTTTCTCATGAGAGTAACCTGCAAGTGAAGATTCTGTGGTGAAACCCAGTTTTAAACATTCGTTAAACTTGTCTCTCTTGATTTTCTATGTATCTTACTCTTCATCTGTTGGCAAAGTATGTGTTTCCCAGGTATTTAAGCTCAAAAACCTCTAAGGTTGTGGCCTGTTATTGAAACTTTTTTTTTGTATATTGTTTACGTTTCTGAAAAGACAAGTTTTTAAACTTTGGCCGCTGTTGTAACTATCATGTCGTTCGAGTGTAATATTTGGCCCAATGGGCCGGTGAAGTTGGCCCCTCCATTCATGCCCTCCGAGGAAGGACCGGCTCAGGTTTTGTCTGTGCCCTGCCAGAAGAGGATTATCTATCTTCTAGCGAACTGTTGAGCTGAGCCGCCAGGCTTTCCTGGGAGCTGGAGTGTCTCATCTGCTCCAGTCTTTCATCAGTCCAACCCTGGGGACTCCTCATTGCCTCCATTCCACGAGACCTCTAAAGAGTTGTTGATGGGTCTCACTCCGTTTCTTCATTTCACTCAAAGACAAGGGGTCTGCTCCCCTCGCCCTCGTTCCAAGCTCCAGTCAACACCGACTGGAGGGAAGAGCGAGAATGTGCTTTCCTCTGAAACATGCTGTCCTCAGTTGTGTTCTTGCACAAAAGTGTTGGATAAGGTGTTGCGGCGAAGGTGAAATTCAGACTTACGCCATTTGAACAAAAATGTCGTGGTTTGGTTTTTTGTTTTGTTGTTTTGTTTTTTCCCCCGCCTCAAGTTGCTGACTCCATTTGGGAGCAGCCATTTAAGAAACTTCTATTTTGCAAATTCTGAAATAAAGCATATTGCAACAGAGAGCTGTTTGGAGGTAACAGCATGGTGGTGGTCGGGGGATGTGATAAGCTGTGTCTACATTGTCTGAGCCCTGTTTGAAATTCTGGGTTTCAACCTGTGACCAAGGGTG
>JAKFQP010001401.1:0-13585 GCA_023375905.1 Nycticorax nycticorax | reverse complement strand
TTCCTCCTAGGGGAGATGCTCCAGTCCCCCCATCATCCTTGTTGCCCTCCTCTGGACTCTCTCCAGGAGTTCCTCATCTTTCTTGAACTGGGGAGCCCAGAACTGGACCCAGTGCTCCAGGTGGGGTCTCCCCAGGGCAGAGCAGAGGGGGAGGAGAACCTCCCTCGCCCTGCTGGCCACGCTCCTCTTGATGCACCCCAGGATGCCATTGGCCTACTGGGCAACATATACAGACACCCCCCTTCCATAAAACAGCAGACCAGATTGCTGTCTCAGTTGCCATGATGTAACCCAAGATCAGCTTGGATGGTGATGGAGTTTGCTGCCCCGAGCACACGGGCAGATGTTCCGCCTGCAGAGTTAGCAGCCGCAGCCAGAAAGCTGTGCCCCACGTGGCAGCAGGGAGGGAGAGATTTCCCTAGGAAAAGAAACTTCTCCGTCCTCACACAGCTAGATATATGCTTTCGATTGCAGACTACAAAGTGAGTGATTTTAGGTGCTGGGGTTTGATATCATAATGTGCCCTATTTTCCATCTTTCAGGCATGAATAATGGAGTGTTGTGTCTGCGAATGCACCAGTCTTTCAGGATGCTGGCAAGGGAAGCACAAATCTCCAGAGCTCTCCTGTGACCGCTTTCCTTTCATCTAATCCTAGAGCCAGGCAATTGCTAGAAACGCACTCGGTGGCCAGCAAAGAGCTGGCCTTATTTCTGACAGAGGAGTTGGGCGCGGAGCGGTGAGCAAGCGCAGGGAAGGAGCCAGCCAGCTTCACCCCGCAGACAGCCATCCTTCCTGTGGGACTGTAGCTGGGTTCACATCCCGCAGAAACGCTCCATATAAATCCATGAACAGGCTCGGCTGGCGGTGCACACTGCTACAGGAGGTGAGTATTCGCTCCCTGGAAAGCATCAGGTGGGTTGCGCAGGGATGAGGTCACGGTGCTGCATTTGGATATGTCCAGGGCTGTTCTGGAGCCCGGTATAAGCTAAGCAAATCTCCAGGCAAGTGTTGGGTTGGGTTTTTTTTGTGCAAGGGGACATTCCACTGTATTCATCTGCTCCAGGCACTGGCCAGTGTTTGGTGACACCTTTCATCTCTTGTGCCTGACCATGAAGAAACATGTCATAGGATCTAAGTTGACCGTTATTCTTGGGTTAGAAAAGAGCTAGAGTAGGTGAGGTGGAATGACCACTTCCTTAGGTGTTCTTATTCGAAGCTGAAAAGGTGGTTATATTCTTATCTGGGGTGGGGGAAAAAGATGTGGGAGGGTCACCAGTCTATCAGAAAAGTGCTGAACCCAAGAAGACGATATTTCTTCTGGGCTCCTTCATCAATGTCCCTTCCCAAGGAGCTCTTGGGTCTTTCCCTGGCGATAGTATCTTCTGTGTACTGCGCAAGAACAAATTCACCCTTCTGTCTCCAGTCCTTGAGACGGGAAGCTGGATGAGCAGGTTCTCAAGCTGGAACCCAAGATCCATAAAACCCTGGAGGACATCAGTCCCAAATGGGTCCTTTACGGGGGACAACTGTAACCTGTGAGGCCTGAGACATGTCATGCTGACATGAGAACATGTCACAGAGGGCTCCATGCAATGGGGGTTTGAAGCTTGGCTGTCCTCCTGTTTGCACCATTGCCCATGACCCCATTTCTGCAGCATCAGGGTGAGGAGCATTGCAACCACATCTCAACTCTGTGCTTGGGAGAGATTCATCTACTCTTTGGTAAAGTCTTGGGATGGTACGAGCCAACATGGAGCCAACCTCCATCCTCATTGGAATTTGGGAGGGATCATCTTCTGCACCTGAGGGCTTGCTGGGGTCAGGGCCCTGCATGGCCTCAATCTGGCCTCCAGTCATTGCAGAGTTTGACTGTCCTAGTGACTGTGGCAGGGAGATGCTAAAGCAAACCAACAAGGCCATCACAGAGCAGACAACCTTCTGGTGTCTGCTACTCTTGTCGGGCATCTTGCCCTCCCTTTTGCTAACCAGCAATGAAAAATAAAATTGAAAAAAAGAAGTACTCTGCCGCACAAGTTGGGTTTGTCCTGGTTGGATGTCCTGATGCCTCGGATGCTTTTTGAAGGCACTGCTGGATAGGAGGGAAGTGTTTCCAGCAGAATTCAGATCCAGGCTTTGAATTGAGTTACATTTCAAAGTGCTCAGACCTTGTCTTGGATTAGGACGAATTTGGATTTGCCCTTGGCAGCTGTTTCCACAATTTGGAGAATTCAGAGCCAGAAACTGGCACCAATTTCAAAGGTTTTTTTTTTTCATTACTCTTCAGGGCCTTGGTGTTAGTATGATCCATCGATTCATTATCTCAAACGATGTAAGTACAGCCCAGAGGCAGGTTTGAACTGAAACTTTTGAGACCCCTTCCAAGTTATCTAAGATATTCCAAGACTTTGACCTTACCAGCGTTTAAGGTGAATGTGGCTGGCAAAGGTTTTGTTCTTTCCTGAAAACAGAGATAAAATCAAAACAGAAAAATCTTCTGTTCTTTCAAGGATAAAAAAATCAACCTTTCACTGAACCCAGTGTTTTGCGAGGGTTTGGCAAAAAGCTTCCCCAAGTTCAGTCTTCGATGAGAAATGTGAGCATTTTCAAAGGAAGCAGACAATTTCCACACACAAAAAAATAAATAAAATAAAATTGTTTCATTCCCCTCAAATCACTCTTAAAAATGGTGTAATTGTAAGCGTTTTAACAGCTACCCCCTGGATGCAATGCCGCTTTCTAATGTATTGAATCACCTTCTAGGAGGAATCCTGACAAACTCTGTTTTTCTTAAATCCTCACTGTCCAGACTTCTTTGTCCTGAATCAAGTGATTGATGGATGTCGTATCTACTTCCATTCACACTTGGGTAGCTCACAGCATCACACACCATGATCGTTCCCTTTGGAACTTCACACTTTCTGCAAAGCCAATGCCCAGTTTATTGTTCCTTCGCTGGCTTCCCACCCAACTTCTGGGCCAAATACTGCTGCCCTGTACCTCCTCCTGGAGGATGACTCCTTGTATTACTCCTTCCAAGAGTGCTTACCAGTTTATTAGGTGGGAATCTTCCATTTCATTAAACAGGAAGTTTTTTGTGATTGTTTTTTTTAAGCATCATCGCATCCTAAATCTTACCCTGTGCTCTCTAATTAGTGTTTCCAATAACCACTCCAAAAGTGAGGGAAAGCATTATTTTAAAGGCCCATATTCTCCCACATCATCTCTCAGAGCTTTCAAAATTAGGTGCTATTATGACTTTCCTCCAGGGAAGCATTTGAAGATATTCTTTGCTTCCAATCACAATTATAATATATCCCCTTGTAGTGCATCTTCCCCCTGGGCTGGAGGATAGGAGTGCAGAAGCACACCTTCCTACCCCAGAACTTCATCAGTCATGATCATTTTCTACCTGCTCCAGGAAGACAAACAGAAGCAGAGAAGGATGTCAGCAGGAGATCTGCAGTTATTTTTCCTCCTTTGTATTCCTAAAGATCCCTCTGCGGTTCAAAGCAAAAGGCGCTCAATTCTCCCCCTGATCCTCGCATGGCACCGCTTATCAGAGAGCCTGATTCTCCTGAACTCTGGACTGATTGTGGTTTTCTTCAAGATCTCTGGTTTCCATGAAAAGGGTCTTCCTTTGGCTTAATTCTGCCGCTGGTTTCCCAGCCTTGTCAAGATGTGTGCTCAGATGGAAAAGCCAGGAAATACCTCTATGCTCACTTACCCGTGTCCTATACAACCCAGCTTTTCCCAGGCACAACCCATAATGCCTGGCCAGACTAAACCATGTGGTCTATAGGTTTTGGTTTTCTTTCTGAAATGGGAAATCCCCGGGTCAACGGTGAGGACGACTCCCTTCTGCAGGATGTTTTACGATTCCCACATGTTCCAGGGCAGTGTTTCCTAAGGGTCCCTCCTGGTGCTGTGTGTCAACGTGAATTTTCCAAGCTTTGTTCCATGAACGAAGTGTCTGGTTCCCCATGGCGTTGTATCTCCTGGTCAACTGATACTGCTGCCTAAGAAGAGAGTTGCACTACAATTTCTGGTTTATTGTTGCATTTTTTTACCAGGCTGGGGAATACAGGAAGATCTCTTTGTCTTACACTCTGTTTTATCTAGAAAATGGCAAACCCACCGAAATTTTCCTAATAAGCCAGAGCTTGCAACTTTCAGAGCATGCACAGTTTTGCCAGTCCTTTTCCACGCCAGAGGCCAGCGTTGAGCTCAGGGTTATCGTATTTGCAGGGTCAGTCCACAGCTGTGCCAAGACACAGCTGTGTCATGTTCAAGAGTTCCTGTGGTTTAAGAGGACAGTCCAGAGAAGCTCTGGGTTCGTCTCCTCTCAAAGCCACCCTTTCTGGTTCCCACTATACAAAAAAAGATGTGGACAGGCTGGAGGGGTTCCAAAGCAGGGCCACCAAAGTGATCCAAGGGCTGGGAAGCCTCTCTCAGCCATATGAGGATGGGCCGAGAGAGCTGGGTTTGTTCAGCCTAGAGAAAAGGAGGCTCAGAGGGGATCTCATCACCACGTACCAGTACCTAAGGGGTGGCTACAAGGAAGATGGAGACTCCCTTGTCACAAGGAGTCCCATGGAGAGGACAAGGGGGAATGGACACAAGTTGCTCTTGGGGAGATTCCGACTGGACACAAGAGGGAAATTTTTCACCATGAGAACAGTCACCCATGGGAATAATCTCGCCAGGGATGGGGTTGAGTCCACCACACTGGACACTTTTAAGACTCAGCTGGACAGGGTGCTGGGCCATCTTGTCTAGGCTGTGCTCCTGCCCAGAAAGGTTGGACCAGATGGTCCTTGAGGTCCCTTCCAACCTGGGATTCTATGATTCTGTTTCTTCAAAGAGGTGCAGACATAATAATGGGGGCCCTGTGAATCTCCAAACCAGGCCCTCCTGTAAATACAACTCCCGCTCATGTCTGTGTGGGTTTTTGTATAATCTTTCCCCACCATCACCCTCATCCAATTTCCAGAGCTCGGAGGGGCTTCTCACAGTCCCATGAGCCATACTGATCTCCTTGTCTTGCTCTGTGGGGACAGGGTGCAAGCAGTCTCCATCACCTCTGCAAATCTGGCTTTACCCCTGCCATAGGCTCCGTCGTTACATGACCCTGAAAAGGGAGGACTCCTCTACTCTGTGATGGTGTTGAAGGAAGAGGATGTGCTACACTAAACCAGTTCTCCTGAAACTTTAGCAGCACGAGCTGACTTCAAATGACTCCCTCCTCCTATTTATCTGGATTTTATGTTGCCTGACCCTCCATCTCCCTCCTTTCATTCCTGGGGAACAATAAATCAGGATTCAGTGTTGTCTGTGTAATGAGAAACACAGGCCCTGCTTCCCAGCTGGTGTAAATGAATATATATCCACCAGCTCCACTGGAGTCAATACGCACTCGGGGTGAGCACCAACCCCCTTCCCCCTGGCCCATTTTGGTCCTCTCTGTAATGCTGTAAAATAAAATGCACATATAAAAGGGGTGCCTGTCTTCTTCTCTTTTTCCCCGACAGACATTACAGAAGAGCAATTTCTCCAAAGTGTTCTCTAGAAGCAGCATATAGTGTAGCTTGATTAGTTTGCAAGATTTTTTTTTTTTTTTGTGGTGCAGCTGCCCAGAAATCGGTCTGAGAGCAAGGGTGGGAAACTTTGCAGCTCACAGCCTCAGTGCAAAGAATTTCTGCCTGCTTAGCTGGTCCTTTGCCTCCAAAGATCCTCTTTTTTCTGTGTTTTCCCTCTGGGGCTGCAGAAGTAGATGGTTTCTTAATGGTATTTCTTGGTTTGGTTTTCAGGTTTTGGTTTGGGGTTTGGGGTTTTTTTCTCCTTTTCTGTCTTTCTTTTTTACATGTGTAAAATGGTGCACGTAGAGAGATGTTCTGAGCATAGTTTCAATGCTGTGCTGACAGGACACAGAACAGAGTCCTCTCTCTTGGGAGAATACAAATGTGTAGGGAAAGGAAATCCCAAATTGTTTGAATTTCAGTGCTAATAGCCCCAACATATGTCTGAGTCTTCAAGGAAGATTTACAGAGGAGATTTGCGTTGGGGTGGCTGGAAATTTTTTCTTTCCACCTTCCTGCTACCGCTGCTGCTCCTCATTCAATTGATGGGGAAAGCATTTACACCATCGTCTCTCGACAGCAGCATGCCAGATCCTGTTTTGGACCTGGTCGACCTCTAGAAAACTATCACCAAAAATCGTATCTGGTGTCAGCAGGATGTCTTGGATATCCTCAAGCTCCCTGACAATAGACTAAGTGAGGGCCTGTGGAGCTCAGCACTGAAGTATGTCCTGTGCTGGAATATACTGAGCAAGGATGAGGCAAAGTCCAGGGCCAGAAAAGCCAGTACAGCCTTGTTCTTTGGTGAGGAACCTAAACCACGTCCTAAATGCCTGAAAACTAGGCTGGGTTATGTTGTTGAACTGTATGCGCAGGAAAGTGCAGAGGCTCAAGGTAATGAGATGTGAACACCTTTCCTCAGTCACCCACATCCCTCCGCAAACAAATCCGTGTTTGAGAACAAAACCCACCATCACTCTTTGTTTACAACTATGAAGACGAGGACCTTTGTCCATGGGCATTGCCCAGTCTCTTTCTCATGGTTGACTAATTTATTTTTTTTTTCTACCAGTGGAATATATTTAAGGTCTCCTGCCTGCTGTGGATTCTCTGGTGTCTAATACAGGAGCCCGTGTTTCACCCGTCCCTTCTGAGCTTATGGGTCTCTCTCCCACTTTGCTGCCTCTTTTCCCAAACTTTGTTAGCTCTGAGAGTTCTCCCTCTGCTTTGAAATTGGTTGAAACCGATAGATAGATTCAGGAGTTGTTTGGAGGAAGATAGGGAAGAGGAGGGAAGGAAAGACCTAGAAACAGACAGAAATAACCCCAGGTCTTTAAGAAAAAGGCTGTGGGTATCTCTGGCTGCTGCAGCCTGGAGTGGACAATGTGGAGGCACTGCAAATCACAGGAGATCTGTAAAGATGACCCACATTCACAGTTGACATGGGACCAGAATGAAGATTGGGCTGGATTTCTGGTAGCGATTTTTGGATGTTGTCTGCCCACCAGAGTCTGGCCCAGACCCTGCAGGTCATCTTGCAGGTCTCAGTAGGAAGCATAGCTGAATCAGCGTGCTCTTGTGAGTCTATTTAAATAGAGACTGCAAGTCCTGTGAGGCACTGGGCTCTGTGTTAGCACAAGTCACCCTGAGGGAGCAAATTCTGTTCCTTTTCTGTGCTCACTGCCCCATTCCCAGGAGAGAAAAACAGGAGAATGGGTTCAGATGAAGTGCTATGGGCAGAGGTGCTCTCCTCAGGGACTGAACGTGAGCTGAGCTCTTTTCTCTCCCCTGATGCTTCTTCTGCTGTGGGAAGAGAGTAAACTGGGGGTGGCATGGTGTTACCCCAAGGTGGTGGCATGGTGGACCCCAAGGCTCCCCACTCATCGCGTTACCCTTCCCGCATCCAGCACCTTGCCCCAGGGCTGTCTCCAGCCCTGCCCTTCTTCTAAGGACTGATGTGCTTCCAGCTGAAACCCCAGCAGCGTCAAGGGCTGCCAACATGCAGGAAGCTGGCAAGAAGTTCAGAAAGCTTTTCTTCTTCTCTGTTTTTTTTTTTTCCCCTCAAATCTTTATATTTTCAATTACTGTCTATAAGCACAGACCATTTATAATCAGGAGAAGGTACTCCACCCATGCTACCAAGAGATACAGCATGGTTCAGAGCAAGGTTCAGAGCTCAGGAATCATTCTTTTTCAGGTCCCTGGTTTTACTGGAAAATCAATAAAAAACAACTGATGTAAGTCAAGCCCAACTATTCCCCTCTCATTTTCAGATAAATGAAAAAAAGCTGAAAAAACAATCATTTAGGGTCAACCCAAAATATTTCCCTTGACCACCTAATTAAATTTTTTGCTTCATTTCTAAGTTATTAAAAATAAACAGGTCCACTCCGAGAGAAATTCCACTTTGAAATGACAAATAGAAGCTGAAAGGTTTTGCTTTGAAATTGCTCTGGTGTTTCTGATGTGAAACATAAGACAGGTTGAAAAGAAACATTTTGACATTTCCCTTCCATCATCCCCATACTTTTATTTTCAGCTGAAGCCATCAGCTACACTCAACCCATATTCACAAATAACACACTACCCTCACCCCCCCACACTTATAATTGAATTAATTCTTTGTGAAAAATGACTCACTGGACCCTACACAACATTTGGTCCAAGCCAGTCAACAACTTTTAATTTCTGCTTTCTTCCTTCGGAGTTTGCTGCAATGGTGAGGACAGTCATGATTTGATGGTGACAGCCCAAAATGAGACGGAAAAGAAAAGACATAAAAATCTTTCATGAGCAAAAACCCCAAGGCAGTGACCCCAGAAGGACTGCAGAGCTCAACCCGTCATCAGAGGCACGTCTGGCCCATCATCAGAGATATGTTTGACCCATCATGAGAGGTACGTTTGACCCATCACGTGAGGTATGTTTGACCCATCACCAGAGGTATGTTTGACCCATCACCAGAGGCACGTCTGGCCCATCATCAGAGGTATGTTTGACCTATCATCAGAGATATGTTTGGCCCATCATCAGAGGTATGTTTGACCCATCATCAGAGGTACATTTGACCCATCATCAGAGGTACATTTGACCCATCAGGACCAGGCACACTGCAGCACCCAGGTGTGGGAGCAGACGAGCAGTCAGATGCAGGTGGAGAAGCATCGCTGGCCACCCTGACTATTAGACTGACTGTGAGGAAGAAGAGGCCAGTGAATTTTCCCAAGGGCTGTCTCAGGGGTAGGTTGTAAAGGAGAGCTGCTTTGTTTCTTTGTGAAAATCCTCTTTAACATCCCTCTTCAGCCAGCACTTTCAGAGCCGGCAGGTTAAATTGGATAATCAACCGGGTTAAAGTAAATCTTCCTCTTCTTGCGAACCGGACATTATTCTACTGGTTTCACCTGCTCCTTACACATGTCTCTCTGTAATTGCATCAAAGATAGAAGGCAGCACATCCATTAGATACAGCCACAAGGAGATCAAGAAGATGCTTTTTTGTGATACCTGGCATCTCCCCCATGAACACGCACGTGTGGGCCATGCCCAGGCCTTTCTAAGGGATTTTAGGTTGGGGTGTGTTGCTAGGAGGAAGAATTTTCCAGGAGTGGAGGACCTTGCCCATAACACTGATATGTTCAAGGGCACGTGGAAGTGTATCTGTGTTAGTCCTGACCCTGTGACAGCGCCAGCTTTGCTCAGCTCTCACTTTAGATGAACTGTGATCAATTAAAAGCTCTGCTCGCTGCTTATTCAAAGAGCACATAAATCTTCAGAGTCTGATTTTTTTCCTTTTGGACAGCCTTTGGAAGACTGAAAATAAAGCCAGTGCCAATTCTAAATATTTCACGTCTCCATGTTCCCAAGCTCAAATGAGCCTGACGGCTTTGGTAAGCTGTACGGAAACAACAGAAACCTTGGAAAAAAAATTCACCTCCTATCACCTCTGAAGGGAAAAATATTCCTTTTTTAGATGAATGTGGACTTGCAGGGGGACAAACCGGAGCGCTCCAGCACTGTTTGTTGTTAGGTTGCTGTTGAAATCCAGCTGTAAAGACCCAAAGGAGCTTCTCACCCAGCTGAAATGATTTAATTCTGGAGAGGCAGTATCCCAGCAAGCGGCCATGAAGCAGCTGCAGATTGGTTTTAAGAGGTGGGGGATAATGTCCTTCTACCTGGAAGTGCATCTTCCTAACTGGTAGCTCCTCATAAAGGCAGGAGGCAGAGAATTTTGAGCCTGTATTGCTGTTTTCTCTCCTGCCCCTCTTTTGAGGGTAAGTGCAGGACCATGCTTTCCCAGGCTGTCAATGTGGCACTTTGGAACATGTCCCACATTCACTTAAAATAAATAAATCTGTGTCAGACCAACTTTCTCATGCTAATCAAGTCACTGGAGGCAGTGAAAACAAATGGTGCGGGACATTGCCTGTGCTTACCAGGGCGGGAATGGCCCTCCTGCCCCTGGCTAAGGCCAGATTTGTAGCACAGCGCCTGCAGCCTTCCCTGCGTTAGCACTGCTGGGTTCTCCAGGGCCGTGTTTAAAACAACCACAGGTCACTGCCCAAGCAATCCTATCCTCAAATAAGAACCAGTGCTGGCTGGGGAACCGAAACTTGATCACACCATCGGGTGTTGGAAGCGGAACCATGAATTTCTCCCATCTGCCCTCCTCTGACCCATGGTTTCAGAGACACTGATGGCCGCATGGACTATCAGATCAGGCGGAGGGTGACTCTTTTCCCTGTGTAGATATGGTCTGCCTCCGGTACCTGAGAATGAAAGGCTGCTTCTCTTCCTAGACCCTTACCTTGTTGGCACCCTATCTATGAAAGCTGCTGGACTCAGGTGGTAATAAGAACAGGAGAACTAGTGTCCTGTCTTCAGCGTAACTCTGCTATTCAGGATCCTACCTGAGAGTCCACCTAAGACAGTCAAGGAAAGTGGCTTGGTTTACATCAGGTGGTAATCCAGTCTGGTGTCTAAAAGCAGAGGGAAGAGGCAAAGTTCCATAAAACCAGAGGGGGATGCCTGGAAAACTCATTAAAAGCCCTCAAAATACAATGGATAATGAATCCTCAGTGGGCTGTAATGTCTGTGTAACCCAGTGGGCAGCTGACACCACATTTATCTTCCAAATGTTACCTCTGGTCCCTTAAAACACATTATGAGAGCAGATCTGTGTTGCTGGAGGACTGGAAACATAAACACTCCAATTAAAATCTTTATCAGTCAGACAATGCCTGAGAATTAAAGTCCTGCCCTGAGCCTGTCCGTCTCCCACTGATGCCCCCTAAGATACACTGCTGAAAAAGCTTTGCAGAGTAGACTGGGGAAAACACTGTCCTTTTGCTGCTTGCCAGCTAATTGTGGGTTGCTGCAGCTTTTTGTTGTTGTTGTGTTTTGTTTTTTCTCTATCCCCCAGCATTGAAAATTCATTAGTCACAGGGGCGGGAGGTTAAATGACACTGCGTGCAAATCACATTTTATTTTAGGTTGCATAAGCTTCACAGAATTTCTGCCTAATGCTTTTGCATTCTCTCATGCCCTCTCCTCCTCCTTTCCATTATTCTTGTCAGTCTAACAACTAACAAGACTGATCTTGCTCGCTGCTTTTTGATCCCTGCTTCCCCTTCCCAGCTCTGTTTACAGTAGTTTTTATTGTAATACAGCTGAATAAGAAAGACTCAAAGGCACAAAGGACCACGAGGGATTTGCTTCCCGTCAGTCTCCATTGAAGCACAGGTGTCTTTGTGCCCTTGAAATCGCACCAACACCGAGAAACTGTGGGATCTTACACTGATCTTCAAACTAATCCTCATGTTGCTCGTGTTCTACCCCCTCCCAGCTTCCTTTTGGTGCTCAGGTTCATTGGTCAAGGAGTATGGAAGTTAAAAGAGGTAGCAGGTTCCCACCACTTGGGAAGCTGACATAGGATGCCTGTTTGATAGCAGAACATGTGGTCTTGGCTCTGTGTTTTTATTCTTGTGCCTTATTTCATGAGCATCGTAATGATGCTGGAGCGTCTTTCCTTCCTATTTACGCTGTAATTATGGTCATTTGGATTCACATCATTTGAAGTTTTTACACTTTCAATCGCAAAGACTTTAAATCAGTGTACACATCTCCATCCGAATTAGCTGCCCTCCCTTTCTAATCAAGGGAGCAAAATGGGTGCTTCTAGGAATGACTCATTGCCTCCTAAGTAATTTCTAAAATAGACCAGATGGCTTGTATCCTGGTTTGCCCCATTGGCTCCAAAGGGAGCCCAGGGCACTAGCTCCAGCAGGGACATCTACACTGCAGACCTGTCTACTTGGCCAGAGGAACCTCACTGTAGACATCTGGCCAAGAATGGGCATGTAGACTGAGGCTATTTAACATTAGAGAAGGTTCAAATGGAACCAGAGTTTCTGGGATGGACACTAGGTCGGATAAAACCTGCTAGTCTGCATTATGGGTGCTTTAAGAACAACGGTAATGGTCCTTTCTGTATATAAGACCCTTTCAGCCATATTCTTGCCTAATGTCATCGGGAAATTTGCTGCACTCTAAAGCGAAAGGCACTGTGACAGCTCTGGGTAGGAAACCATGAGTTGTTTGATGAAAATGTAGGGTGGGTTGTACATGGAAGGAAATGTCAGGGCAAAGAGAAGGGTTTCTATGGCCTATCTGCTAATGCTCCACTGGTTTTGGCGGTTCATCTGCAGTTACCAAAGGATCTCAAGAAGTTACTGGGGGGACTCGTACTTGGGTGTATTCTTGAATCTTGGGCCATATTTACTGCTCATGCCAGGCTCAGGTGTTGGTGACATTTAATACATGATGAAAAAAAAATAAGGAAGGGTGTCCACTTTCATCCCAGCAGTGATGCAGTGTTGGCGCTGGGGTGGGAGATGCTGGCTGGTTAGAGGCAGGTGAGAGCCTACTCTAAACAAAACATGTGGATGGTTTACATGCAATACACCTATCTTCCAAAGTGTGAGGCCCTCTCAGGGAACACAGTGACCAGGGTGCAATTTTGTTAACGTTTATTTTGACCTTGGACAAACAGGATCAACAGAACTCCCATGTTCTGCTGGTGTCCAACCAGCTCAATAAAAGCTTGCTCAACACACAGTTCAGAAAAATATTGTCTTCTCTCTGCAGTGATGGACACCAACCAACATCCCCACCTCAGGGCATTAAAAGGACTCAGAGAGACCTGAGCTTGTGTTTTTCATCAGGAATAACTACTCAGCATAAATTGACCTGGGTGTCCACAAGCCATGGAAATTTCCCTTTGGAAAATGTTCTTGAGGAAGCAAATTGGGGAGGGAGATGGATGGGAGAACAGCTAGAGGCCAGCCATGCACTCTATCAACCTTAAACGAATGAGCTGTCACATGGATATATAGGGAGAGGGACACAGGTTAGTAAATTAAAGCCTTGACAGCTCTTGACTCCAATCCAACGTGCTAATTGGAAAGACTTCAACTGTTGCCATCCCCTGAGACCATATCTCCATCACAGGCCTGCCCTCCCCAGGTCAGCCCAAAGAGCTGTTATCGTCTACTGCCTGGTCTTTTCCTGGAAGAGGCTCGGGAGTATGAGAACAGGAGAAAAGATGTTTTCTTTGCTCGTACATGGCTTTTCTGAGCTCTGCTGTGCCTGAGTAAGAGCACACAGAAGAAGGTTTGATCCTCAGATGATGCAAAACCAGTGTCTCACCACTGCAGAGATGCTGTCACCATTCGAGAAGCTGTGCCGCTTTGTGCAGATTGGAGACCTTCTGGTGGTGGCTGATGGCAGAGTTACTCCACTTTAAACTCAGAGAGGATCTGTCCTCATTACACCAACATAATAAACACTGAAATTTCACACTCTTAATTACAGCTGTAACTGATTCCACTATTACTTGTTAAGTACCAATTATGCAGATTTACAATAGCCTGTGGCATTGTCTATATCCAGCGTTTGATGCCCCAAAATGACTTGGATAATGTTGTATAACCATCAAGGTGCTATCTGAGAT
>JAKFQP010001397.1:0-21804 GCA_023375905.1 Nycticorax nycticorax | reverse complement strand
CTTCCAGAGCTGTTCTGCTGCTGGTGCTCTGAGGCGCCAGTGCTTGCAACCGTACGGTTCTTTCTCTAAATCTAGATTCTATGTTCTCGTGACCTTTGCCTGCTAGCTCCAAAGTATTAAAAGATCCCATAAGCTAGCGGGCTCCCTACCTGCTGTTCTGACCGAGATCTGCCTTTATCCTACTGAATCAATAGATTCTCTGGCAGGTTTCCAGCAGTCCCTGCCTTCTTTTTTTGTTTCTCACATTCTGGTCTGTTCCTTATTTATTTAATTGTATGTTGTGGGAATGTAAAAATGTGCCACAGTGGATTAGGCCGGTGGCCTGGGTGGTCCAGGACTTGGCCTCAGCTGGTGTCTGGTTCGGCCAAATTGTTTCAGTAAGAAATCATTTTGAAGAGGTATAAAGCAAAGGCCAAATCCCACAGTCCTTATTCAGGCAAAAATCCCTGCAGCCCGGTGAGGGGCAGGATGCCCCAGCACTTACAGAATCAGCAGACTTCTCCAGACACAAGTCCCTTCTCCAGCTCACTGCCGTGCAGACACCCGTGTCAGCATGGGACAAACTACCCCCACGGTCGTGTAACTCTGCCCATTCTAGAGATAGGGATACACAAATTAAGGAAATGGGAAAATCTGTGCTAGAAAAAGGTACAGACGATGACGCAGGACCCCTCTGATTTACGCCACCCAGCCGCTGAGGGGTACTTAGCCCTAAGACCACAGGCTACAGGAACATACACGTGACGATGCTGTGTTCTGCTGCACCGCAANCAAATAAAACAAATAATGCTCGCTTGTTAAAGCCCAAATCCAAATTACTTTTTAGGGAAATGAAAACAGTTCCCTTCAGCTTTTCATCAGCATTCCCCTGCCCGCTAAATACTGCGGGAAACACAGACAAGAAAAGAAGATCTCCAAGAAAAAATCCTGCCTCTGTGCAGACAGCCCTACCCCGCAAAGTATCAGCAGTCACCGCCAGCAGGTTTTGCAGCTCCCTGTCGTGCCCTTGTCCCCCCCCCCCGAATCGCCGCCGCGTCTCCCACACGTGCTCTGCTCTGGGAGCGCGGCCCCAGCTCAGCACCAACCTTTGGAGCCGGGGGAATTTTTCCTTCCTCCTTGGCAATCCGATGCGGTGATTTGTTTAAACTGGTTCCCCCCCCCCACCTTCCAGAGCTGTTCTGCTGCTGGTGCTCTGAGGCGCCAGTGCTTGCAACCGTACGGTTCTTTCTCTAAATCTAGATTCTATGTTCTCGTGACCTTTGCCTGCTAGCTCCAAAGTATTAAAAGATCCCATAAGCTAGCGGGCTCCCTACCTGCTGTTCTGACCGAGATCTGCCTTTATCCTACTGAATCAATAGATTCTCTGGCAGGTTTCCAGCAGTCCCTGCCTTCTTTTTTTGTTTCTCACATTCTGGTCTGTTCCTTATTTATTTAATTGTATGTTGTGGGAATGTAAAAATGTGCCACAGTGGATTAGGCCGGTGGCCTGGGTGGTCCAGGACTTGGCCTCAGCTGGTGTCTGGTTCGGCCAAATTGTTTCAGTAAGAAATCATTTTGAAGAGGTATAAAGCAAAGGCCAAATCCCACAGTCCTTATTCAGGCAAAAATCCCTGCAGCCCGGTGAGGGGCAGGATGCCCCAGCACTTACAGAATCAGCAGACTTCTCCAGACACAAGTCCCTTCTCCAGCTCACTGCCGTGCAGACACCCGTGTCAGCATGGGACAAACTACCCCCACGGTTGTGTAACTCTGCCCATTCTAGAGATAGGGATGCACAAATTAAGGAAACGGGAAAATCTGTGCTAGAAAAAGGTACAGACGATGACGCAGGACCCCTCTGATTTACGCCACCCAGCCGCTGAGGGGTACTTAGCCCTAAGACCACAGGCTACAGGAACATACACGTGACGATGCTGTGTTCTGCTGCACCGCAACGGATAGGAGGGATCTGCAAATCTACCCCCCAGCAGGGCGAGCCAGGGGCAGGGCACAGCGCAGGCTGGGTGCCGTCCCTCTGTATTCCCCTGGTGCTTGTTGACTGTCTAAACAGCATGGAGAGAACCCTCTCACCCCGGAGCTCCACAGCCACCCATTGCTGCAAGAATAGGAGAGAAACACGAGGCACAAACCCGCTCTGTTGCTGCTTACAACCTGCTCGCAGCAGCTCCTTTGTAAAAGATGGACGGCACGAAGCGAACGTGGCATTTCTCTGGCATTCAGGCGCATGCTTCTCTCATCTCTCTGGTGGATGTGACACATGAGGCCCTTCTGTTTTATGAGGAAGTTTGTTATTGAAGGCCAAGCTTGGAAGGCTCTAAGCATGGCTATGGAGTCACAGCTGGAACAGGCGTGAGATCAATATATCTGGAGACAAAAGGAAGCTCTTGCCAAGAGAATAATCAGAAGTTGAGCCAGATTCCCTCCTAAGACATCCTATAGATGAAGGCCTAAATCCTGGAGTCCTTGTCTTGGCCCAAGTCCTACCGTACCAACCTCCCAAATATACACCAATGTTACCTGGGGGACAAACGGCACCTCTGCAAAGCTCCGAGTGCCGCTGCGGCCGCTCCTACCCGCCCTGCGACAGCACACAGCGCGCCCGCGGCCTGCAATAGTGCGCGGTGAAATGAGGCTCAATTAGAGCCGTTAAACACACATGCAATCAAGAGACATTTGTACCATCACTTCATACCGTGTTCCAGACGGATAAGAAGTTTGGGGAGTTTCCATGGTTTGCAGAGGATCTTCAGATCATAGGATACAGTTACTGCTGCTGGTCCTCCCATTCCCGAGATGCTTCTTGGGAATGTCTGAAAAGCTTTTGGCTTTGGGAAGAAAACCCAAGCCCTCGCTCGCCTTTAACATTTGCCTTTCATTTGTTCCCACATGTCAGACAGAACAGCCCCACACAGGGAACTCCTCTGTCTGCTTGGCCTTCGCATGGAAACAAGACGGGATGGGTGCTGATAGCATCCAGCCACGATTCGCAGCCAGAGCAGGGCTTTCTCAGTCGCTATCTCTGATGTCTTCCATTTATAATGGGCGCTCTTTAAACCCTTGCCAATTTGGCCTCAGATAAGTAGATGGAGTTACCTCCATATTTGCAGCATTACCTAAACTTTCCCCTGCCTGCTATAGAGAACGTTTGGATGTTGAAAGAACCGGCAATCTGTTAACAGGAACTAATCCTGGGTTTCTTTTTGAAAAAGCCCCCCAAACTATGCAGTGGTGCCAGCCCTAACAGAACAGCAACAGAACCAAGATCGAGCTATAGGGGATGGCACTAGCCAAGATCCTGGCCCCAGGTCCTGCTGCAAGGCTGAGGGACACAGGCACCAGACCTGGGGTCAGCAGCACAAACCTTGCCAGCGCACACGTGCAACACCTGGTTCAAGTCATTAACCATAAATGCCAAGGGAATGTGCGCGCCAGCTGGAAACAGCTTGCGAGGTAGCAAATGGCCAGGTTTTAAGGATTAAAAAAAGACAGCTTTCATTGTAACCCATTATGCCGGTCACCTGAGCTCCGATTTTATTTCTGAAGCAACAAGTACCACCACCAACTCTGCTCCAGGGGCTTCCTCCTTATATCCTCCAAATCTGGCTTTTCCCAAACCCAAGGGATGCTCCTGCCCATGCAGGGCTGTCCCTTGGGGTCACACAGATCGCTGCTGTGTGGGAAATGGGTGGCATCCCTGGACAGAACTGGTTTCTCTTGCTGTGGACGCACCTCCAGACTGGTTTGCATGCAGAGAAGGAAACTGCACAGGAACCTGATGTCCTAACGTTGCTGACCTCGGCTGGGGAAGCCCTACTGCTCTGTAAAGCCAGAGGGACCGGAACAAAATTATTGAGGACTTTCTCCAGTTTTGTTGCCTCTGAAGACCGATGGTGCCATGTGTACTCTCCGTTCACCCAGTGTCACGGTCAAGAATTAAAACCGTGTTTCTAACTCACTGCATTTTTTGAGTCAATGCAAATGACTCAGCCTCCTAAAAAAGCAGCTTATAAGCTCTCCTACAACTGAAAAGAAGAAACTGATGGTTTGGTGTCACGTTTTGAAGACAGGCTGTTGTCATAGGAGTCTGAGCACCTAGGATGCAAGTAATAGCTCTGCCAACAACTACCTCTTTCATCCTTGACAGGTTATTTGCCTCCACATCTTTCTCTAACAACAACAAAAAATAATATTTTATTTTGCAAGCCACTCTGAGCCAATTATTTTCACCAGATTATCTCAGGCAGGCTGGGGGAAGCAGTCTGGACCAAGCCATCTACATCCCTACCCAGACAGGAACGGAGTCATGGCAGACAAGTGAGAATGATTTCAGAATCTGACCTTCTGAGCTGGACGGTTAAAAACCCAACCAACCAAAGACCTGTCTGATGCTACTACAGTTATTTCAATACACTTGCAGCAACTGCAGATCTCTCCAGTTTCCATGACAGCCTGTGAAGTACACATCTGTAATCGCTATTACTTTAAGCCAACAGCGTGTCACACACACAGAGACATGCTGGTCTTACCCCCAAAAAAGTAACTGCCACCCAATTCACACTGTATCACATCAAAATAGAAATTCCCAAGTTCTGCCCTCCGGGCTCTTTTCTGGCGGTCAATGGAAATGCCGCCCATATATCCCACGCTGATTCCCTTGGCTCCCTGCTGCTGCGCTGCATTAGAGACAGCTAAAAATACCTTCGATCCAGTCCTAGTATTTTTTTCCACATCTGCTGTTGCTGTAGTTACCAGAGAGCCTGCGATGCCATTCCGAATAGGGGGGGTGAGGCCATGAATGGTGAAGGAACCATCCAGAAACACGATCTCTCTATTAAAGGCACCCTGTGAAACCTCCCTCTGCGCACAGGCAGGATCCGTCTATGGTTTCCCAAGAGCAGAGGCAAACCTGGAATCTGGCTCCATTAGTAGCAGGGGCTCTTCCCAAACCAGCAGCCACTGCTCCATCGTCGTCCCCGAGAAATCCCCCTTTGCCGACGCTTAGCCCGGTCCCTGAGCCTGCGCCCGGTGACTCCCCAGCTCTGCCCCACACCTCCGATCCCCACCCCACGCCAAAAGCACGGGTAAACATTTGAACATTGGGGCCAAACCAGGATGCAAGCGGCTGAGTGGAAGAAAAGGAACGCTCATTTCTGATTTTCATTTGAAAACGATAATACCACAGCCCACCAGGGCGCTTGTGAGCCCTACCTTAAATCAAACCTGGGAAACAAAACCAGCATTCTCCTCAGCCGTACCACTTCAGTCCAGTCTGGAGCTTTTGAGATGTACAGAAATATTAATTATATCTGAATTCAGGTACTGCAGAGCCAAGATGAGTCAAAAAAATCTTACTCTCCCAGAGGATTTTTCCCACCTTTTCTTAAAAGCAGTTCAAGGTTTACCTACACAGGCCATAGCAACGGTGAGGCGGGATATCACATGGCAATGCTGACAGGCAGACCAACCTTTCAAAGGCCAGAGATACTCACATTTCACATGTCACCCATCACCAAAAACAGATTTAAGGAATGCAGACGTACTCTATTTCTGCTTGGCTTTTACTTTCCCAGAGACTTTCCATTGAGTAAGAAATACTTAGAAAAAGGAGCCCGACACCCCCATTCCCAGTCGTCTACTGGTGAGCCCTGGATGCACAAAGAGACCACAAGACCTCACATGCGAGAAGAAGTAAGCGCTAAGCATCTTCCAGAAGCTGCTAAAGACACACACACCCAGAGGCACGCAGCAGCAGGCCTCAAGGATATGCCAGGAAGGATTTTAAATGGGAATGGAAAGTGGGATATAGAAATCCCCAGATTTCTTGCAAGTAAAAGTTACCTCATCTGCTTAAGCTCAGTTTTCCACTCGCTGTGGTATTTTTGCATGCTATAGTTTCTCCATCCCTATTAATTCCCCCAGCTCTGGAGAAGGGCCCCAGGATTTAATGTCTGTCAAGAACTAGAAAAATTCCTGTTCAGGCTGCAGTATGAGATCGTATGAGATTGCAGCGGAAGGTGGCACAGCATGGGCTACATCTCCAGGCCACATCCAGCACCAGCCTTCGCTATCAGGAGCACATTACTGTAGGCAACATCCACGCTGGCCTAGCGGCATGAGAAAACACCTTCCCTGGTGCTCTGGACCTTTCAGAGATGTTCTACCTTCCCCTGCTAGCAAGAAGGACCTTTGAAAGCATTTAAATACGAAAAGATATTTAAATAAACTTAAGAAGTGTGTTCTGGCAAGGTGCTACAGACTTTCAGCCACTGCCTGCACCCAACAGGATTTATTCCGTAGCTCATGCTATTTTTACAAGTTATTTTGTAGCTGTTTCTTCAAACAAGTGCATAACACCCTCCAGCAACATGAACAACAGGAGGATCCTCCGATGCTTTGAGCCTCGCTGGTGTTTCCATCAGCCCCCATGCAAAAGCCGTATCCATGACTCAGAAAGGGCTTTCTCTGCCAGGATTAGAAAAAACCACTCACTTCTTTCCTTGCCAAGCAAGGAACTCCTCAGCTGCCCAAAGCCAGATGAGCCGTTAGAGGAACAAGCAGGGTTCATCTGCGAGGAGAGCCCTGATACAGACCCCCCCAAACACAACCACTGTTCAGGGAAGGGGCTGCTCTCTGCACCCCACTCGTGTGCCGGTGGGCTAAGGCGGCCACTGCTGACCACCATCCACCCCGGCACAGCCTCTAGCCAGGGGTGCAAAGCCCAGGAGAAAGCAGCCTCTCTTCCTTGCAGCCTCAACACAAAAATAAAGAAGTTGCTGGGAATGGCCCAGCCAGGACTCACCATTTTGGCTTCTTCTAGCCGCTGCAGGCACCGTCCCGGTCTCCTTTGCTCCCCCGCTCTGTAGACAAGCTGGCTCCCAAGGCTCTCTGCCACCAAGCATGCCAAGATCACCTCGTGCAGCCACACAGCCACCCATTCCCTCCCTCGGCAGCTCCAACTCTGGAGCCCAGACCTGCTCCCAGGTGGGGCTTGGTGAGGGAGACAGGTGGCTAATTAGGACCAAGACCAAGGTGGGGGCCGACCACATGCTCAGGGCTACTTAGCAGCCTTGCATCCACACGTCCTTGCTTTGGAATAACTTTGCTCTGAAAAAATGTTCTGTCTGGGGAAACTTTGTCCTGCTGCGTGTATGGCGGTGAGGGCTGCCGTGGTGGTAGCACAGTGCGGTTCCTTGGGCAGGGAACAGGCGCAGGCAGCGGGGCTGGCAGCGGACTGAAAGCCGCCTGGCTCTCACTACAGTGCTTTTCTCAAGTTTTTCCCTCAATGCAGTGATGGGACTTTAAGCAAAGTCTAGCTGCACAGACGGTTCTGTGTCAATGCACGCCCTGAAAGACCCAGAGCTGCCACCAAGGCTTGGAGGGCTTGCATCGCCTCTTCTCAGTCTGGGCTGTGCTGAGGTTTAACTTCCCTTGCATCCCTTTTTCACCTGTCCTCTTCTGAGAAGAGCAACTGATTTTCTTTCATAGTCTCCATTTAAAAAGCACCTTTTTTTTCAGAGCAAGACAGCAGGACCTGCTGAGTACTGTGGCTTCCCTCTTTGTGTTTACTAGATACAAGTTTGGTTTAAATAAAACACAGCAAGAAAACTCCAGACTGAGCCTAGACTTGCAAGGTTTGACGTGCTGAGGAAACTGCTTGCTCACGTTTTCAGAGGAAGGTGAAAAGCCTGGGCTTGCATGCTTTGCTGAAAGAGGGCAGGGTGCTGAGGCTGAACGTCGTCATGCTTTGTTAATCTTCTTTGGGGAATAAAATATTCCGACCATATCAAAATCCAGATGAGTTAGTGATAGATAAGCAGAGAGGAAGAAAGAAGGACTATCAGCAAATGTGAGAGGAAACATGCTTTGTTATTGCTCGTACTCGTTAGGCTTTGTTAAATGTTGCCGAGTTAGCTGCATGAAATGAGAAGTTACCCAGCGTTTGGAAGGCGAGGCTGTGGGCATCAGGGGAGGAGCAGACAGTTCAGGCTCTGTCACGTCCAAATGAAAATATCTTTTGTGTCAGGCAGAAGTGCTCTGGGCTGTTGGGAAGAAAATCTCCAAGTTTGAGTTCTCCAGGATGACGGAAAACCGGTTTTATAAGAAAACTTGTCGTCCAGGATTCTCTTGCCTCCTGCTTTGCTCACTTTGCCGAGTCAATGAATCTTATGGAGCCCAACACAAATTTGTGTAGTTCTTTAATAATAACATCAAGGTCAGCAAGAGTAATGACTGAATTTAACAAATGACACATGCAACAAACAGAGGGAGTAAAACATCATTGCACAGCACTGGCTGAACTGACAAAATGAAATTCCACGTCAAAACACAAGGCTCCTTTCTTTTCCTTTGCTGCATCAGCACCACATACACGGCGACGTCACCGACTGGTTACCCTCAAATCTTGCCAGAGCTCTCAGAAGCCAGACATCCCCCCCAAAATAAAGTGACAGAAGATGCCTTCACACACCAAGGAGTAGAGAGAGAATCTGGATGACCACAAAGTCCGTGTGGGCGAATGCTTCAGAATACAGCCAGCAACAATTTGTAACATTTTAGCAATTAAAAAAAACCCAAACAACTCAATCTTTATCCAATGCAGCCGCTTAGTCCTTTGAGGCTGCGAGACACGCTGACGGAAAGTTTTGCAGGGATGAAAAACAACGGGCGTAATCAAAGTGACCTGTTTGGAGCAAATGAACCTGTTCGTTTAATGCCATCAGAGCGTTTGTTGCTGTTTAGACCAGCCCATATAGGAGCACGTGCGACTGGTAAACAGCGAGACCTGCTGAAGTCTTTTGAAACTGCAGAGCAGACGTAGTGCCGCTCAACTCCTTTTGATCTGTAATGAAGGTTTACTTACAGATTGGCTAGTGTGGGTCGATAGCCTGCGTAATGTGTTTCTAGGAAAGTTTTATAGACAGAGAATACATAGGGTACCATATATCAGTATATGGTACACCAGCTAATTCAACCTCATTTACATAGCATTAATTGTCAGTGGAAGCTGATTTAAATTCAGCAGCAAATTTTCACTCTTGATTGCCTTACGTGAAGTTCCTAAGTTAATCTTTAGGGACCAGCATTAAAGGAGTACGATTTTTAAAAGCATGTGCAGTGCTTTTGGGAAGCCATTTTAGCAGCCACATTTAGGTTGATCCTAAATAAAAGACCGGCTACAAAGTCCGCCACCAAATGTGCTCTGATTTTTCTGAGAACGTTAGCAAGGGTCTGCCAAAACCGGTTCACTGGCAGCAGGATGGGTGCTCTGCTTCGGCACCCGGGGACCCCACACCCGTTCTGTTTGTCTGCACCCACTGCGCTCCGGCCATATCCCACCCTGGATCAATGCGCAAAAGTCTTTGCCAATGGATCAAGGGAAAGTGTAGCCTGGCACTCTACTGCTTCAATGAATGCTATGTAAAATAGGTGTTCGTCACTACAGGAAATATTTGTACATTTATAAAAAAGCAATACAACCGTAAAGAAAAAAATACAACAAGCACAGCTTGATACGATAACATGCCATGAAATGTCATTGGCTTTATAATAATTTACTACAACTTGAAAAATGTTCTTTTATCCACAATGGATAGGAAATGCTTCCATCTAACATATGGTAAGCATGCAGTAACAATATGTACAACAAAAAATTTGGAGTTTGTTCTTTATTCATAAATTGGATGATTACATGGGGGGAATTTTAAAATTATGATTTTCCCAGCCTGATCTAGGTTTTGTTTTGCTTCTTTAATACTGCAGGGGGTTTTTCCCCTTGGTTTGGGGAGAATGAAAATTTCTATATACATCTGCAAGAAGTTAGCTTTAGTCGGGGACAATACACTGCTTTTATTTTTTTTTCCCCAGCAGTAGGTTTAGATTTACTGGTTAACTGACACTTAAAAACATTAAAATTCTCCATGCCATATTGTTGAAAATCAATTTCCTTCCCAAACTTTTTTGAAACACTGAGGATCTGTTAAGAGAAATATCTATTGATCCTGTATTACACTATTCCCAGTTTTTACACCTTTCACCACGAAACTCCATCAAACAGCTATTTAACCAGATCCCATCCATCACAAGAGGGAGTCCAACCAAACCTGCGTCAGGGCGTTAAAAGCTTCCCACTCCCACCTGACAATCACAAAGTCGTCTTGTTGAACTAACCATGGCCTGTAGCTGATACAGCCTGACGATAGAGAGTAGCAAAACTGTTGGGTTTGCTCCTAATTGGGGACTGCTCTGTGCTGCCTGCAGACAAAACAGTGTTGTGGGTGAATCAATCAGCCTTTTTGCAGAACAGCCAGCCTTGGCTGTAGGTTGAGTCTTCAGATCCATCGCAACTGATGTATTTATCTCGTCTAATAGATGACATACTGACCTGGCGGTGGGTAAGGCTGGTGAATGACAGTTAGACTGGCTCTGAGCCTCATGGTAAGGGTTCATTCACAAATGTCCTTACCAAAAGGCTCTCAGGTCAAGTCTCCACCGAGCCTTTTTTGTCTATCCCTTTTCCTCCTTGAGCATTTTTTTTTCGTTTTCCTTTTTTCTTTTTTTGCTAGAAAAGCTAGAATTAATATTTCCAACAGCACCGAAGTAAGTACTTGGCAAAGCATTTCTTTATCTGGTAAAAAATTATATGATTATGAGAACCCTTAGATATTCATAGAACTGCAGCTACAAAGACGGTTTACCTCTTATGACTTCGCAATTTCCAGCGAGAGAGTCGTTTTGTGAGAACTGGTCCTGACAGTAAACGAGAGAGCCAGAGGTTTGACTGAAGTGCTGAGTGATCTCACCTATTTCTAGCACTGTGTTGCAAAGGCAGGTGCTCAGAAGGTTGGCTATAGGATAAAACATGTGCGTACGTAATATTGTGGAATGCGGTGGGGGGCCCATGAAGGCGGGGAGAAAGCATGGAGAAATGCAGCCAGTGCATTTCTTGGAAGACTGATTCCCATCTTGCACGTCCGGTGTGTTGATTTTTGCCTTAGTCAACAACTGCTAACAGAAGTGATGTTGTTGAGAGTTGACAAGAGTGAGTAAGCACACTGGCTCTTCTTCACTATGTGTTTGGAAGGCATCTGCTACTTATTCAGGAAAGGAAAACAAAAAATAAAAATCCATGTGGAAACATTTCTAGGGCAAAAGAATGCAATTTACAGAAAAAACAGAAACGCATCAGTGGTAACCATTTCAAACTGACAACAACAAGGAGCCCAAGCAGACTGGATTTAGAGAAATCGATACACCTAACCTCTTGTTTATATTCAGAAACTTCCCTTTTAAAATGGAAACCAGCATTAAATTACACTGCTGAACTGCAGAGCTATTAACTTGATGGATGTAATTAGTCTAAACTGAAAGCAAAGACTCTTCTGTCAACCATACCTTTCCCAGGTTCCTTTGCTCAATTTTTATGAACTCCTCCGTCCCACTGGATGTCGCCAATTATTCCTTGTCCTCAGGGGATGGGGTCAGAGCGTTGTCACGTACCGACTGGTTTATTTTTCCATGTAATTCGTTTTCCTAGTGGCACTTCATTTTCATTCACCTGCACTTCCACATACCAACATCCACAAATCCAGACACCAGAGACCTACCCCTTCTCCTTTCTGGACCCTCCGAGATGAGAATACCTTCCCTTCTCCAATTCATGGTCCATGGGAACAGCTGCCTGTCATCGATTCTTTTCAGATGTACAAGGGTGTCTGTACTTGCAGACCTGCTGTTGTCATTATTTGCTTGGCAGCTGGCACATGAGTGAGATGTGATCAGCTTCTCTGTCATACCTTGAGTCTTGTATCAGGAAGTTTGTGCAGTTGTCTCCAGGTAGCTAGCTGGGATGTCTGCACTTGGAATAGTCTTTTGCAGTCCTTCCCTGGGGAGAATTGCCTTTCCGGAGAGCTTACTCTAGTTGTTAATTCGTTTTTCTCAACGACTCCTGGAATCACCGTGGTAAGGCACAGGGAAGCGTCGGGGACGAAGAGTGGGGAGAGCCTTGCTGAAATGGAACTCAAGTTATTTGCCTTGTTCTTGCAGTCTCTTGGCTTTTCTTGCTTCGATAGTTTGGTGGCACTGATGCACAAGGGATTTTAAAAATAAAAGAAAACTAAAGGAGAAAGACGACTACAAAGTCGTTTGTTCTGTTGTCGCCCATTTCAAAAACGGTCCGGCTTCCTCTAGCCCCCCCCCCCCCCCCTGGAAGATGGATGTGATACAGTACTGCTGAAAAAGCCTCTCGAACGCTTCTGGAAGAGAAGGGAGCAAGGCTGACCCCCTAGACTGTTGGGCGAGGTGGGGGCCGAGATGGAGGGGGGGCCCGGTTGGGTGGAGGGGCTTGAGGCGGTGGGGGGAGTGGTGGGAGCGTGGAGGATGGGGATGGAGTGTGGGGTGTGGATGAGCTGGGTGGAGGGGGGGTATAGATTGGAGCCGGGGGCGGGGGGTTGTAGATGGGTGCTGGAGGTGGAGATGACGGAGGGTATGCGTTGTTGAGCGGGTATTTGGGTGGGGCCTCTGTGTTCTTCACTCTGGTGAAATTGATGCAACGGCCCTAGAACAAAAGAGAACAAAGTGGAAAAGCACAGTTACTGACGGAGGCAGCGGCATCACAGCTGAGAGACCTTCCTGGCTGTGTGCAAGTCTGACATCACTTTAAATATTCCTGGGTACACCACTTTGTTCCCTCTCTTTCTCAGAGACGGATGTTGTAAGAGCAAGTCCTGTACTGAGCAACCAAGAGGTTAAACCCTAACAACAGCTTTTGAAGTGAGGGAGGATGAAATCCTCTCATGCTGTTTTAGAGCATCGAGTACTACAAGTCACACTGAAGCTACAAGAGTTGGCAAGAGCCGTTCCTATTCTTCAGAGCTGGCGTCTGAGTCAGTGCACGACCCATGGTCCCTGGCTCTACAGATGCCTCTTCCCAGACTTAAACCTCCAGCAGCATGAAATCTGGGCTTTGCACACTTCGAGCCAATCTCTCCTTCAAATACCTGGCTTTTGTGCCCTATTTCTAATCGTTTACCAACCAGGCAAGAGGGAAGATTTGTTTAACTAAGTTCCCTGCTCAGAATTTTTCCTGAAATACGGCCATTCTTCATTAGAACGTCTTGATATTCTGGTGCTCTTGAGAAGCCATTAATCTGCTTTTCTCGCTCTTTGGTGCTAAGTTACAGTTTGTTGTACATTTTTAAACAAAACCTTTGCCCTCCAAGCTGTTCTTTTTTTTTTCTCCCAAGCTCCACCTGCGAAAGATCCCACTGTAAATACTCAAATGTCATAATCAGCACTATTGTGTTATGGATTCATTCTTTTAGGTATGAAATCATCCAAAAAGGCACTAGAGGATTTTGGAGTCCATACTTTGTTTTTGGATTTGTGAGCGTGAGCTTATTTTCTGTTTTCCTCTTCCCTCTCCCAAAGTAAATGTTTTTTCTGGTGAAAAAATGCCAGATGGAGCATTGAGCCCATGCAGGCTGGAGTAGATGTGTTGGGGTAACAACATCAGCCATTCTGAATCCTCTGCACGGCTCTGTATCTTCTCCCTGCTGTACCCAGCCTACGGACAAATGCTCTGCAGAAGAGGGACCCAAAGTGCAGTAGGGGAGGTGCTGGTGGAAAGGCAGAAAGGTGCTGGAGAAGGATTTGACAGGGATGAGAGGAGCTGGCGTGGAAGGGGCCAACACATAAAGAGATACAGACAGCTCTTCTCCAAAAGCTCTGCCAATTAGATCATCATGCTCTGTGGATATGAAGAAACATCTGCCTGAGCCTCAGCCGTTCAGCAGAGGAAAGTGGATTCCTTGCTGAAGCGAACAAGTATGCAGAGCAGCCCACAGCTGAACGCAGGCTGTCTTGTGCAAGCAAAGGTCATTTAAGGAAAACAAAGATTTCACAGCGCCTTAAACTGCGTCAAGTTAAAGATGACAGCATCACCTCAGGGCTGCTCTGAGCACGGTGGCCGCTGAACCCTCTGCAAGGCTCGGCCCTGGCCTTCCGTCAGCAGGAAGAATCTCTGGCTTTAACTCAGGATCTCCTCGAGGAATCAGGCTCCGGGGCAGAGCAGAGACCCAAGTAACGGTCATGAATCCGCCCATGGCAATGCCCCTCCTTGAGGATTAATGCTCTCTCAGTTAAGGCTTGTCCCGACAGCGTGACAACGTAGAGGGGAAAAGGGAGGAGAGGGTTGGGCACTGCTGTGTACTCTGTGCTACCATGAGCATCCGCGCAGTGGGGTCATGTTCTCCACCTCTTGCACAGGACAAAATGCCAATACAAAATACAGACCCAGAGTGGGCAACGGCCCTGACCAGAAGCGCTGCGCTCCCTCCGCAGCATCCCAGCATCTCTGGTGCTGACCAAAAAGGGGGCACCACTTGATAGGCAGAGGAAAGCCTGAAATAAGCACACCGCTGTCTCATCTCAGAGCGTCCCTGGTTTTATTTGCTCTCTTGTAGGCTGGTGTCTCTGCTTTAACATCATTTTAATGCACTTTGCTGTGATTTGAAGTAAATATTGTGGGGCAGGCCTGCTGAGTGAATGGAAGTCTGAACCCATGATTGACCAATTCTACTCAGAACCCGCCCCCCCCATGAGAATGTTTTCCTCGTTCCAGTTCCCTGTCTCCTGCAATGCAACTTTAGTAGTTTCAGGCTATTACTTGCCCTAGTTTTGTTTTCTTTATTTATGTTGAGAACAAAATAAACCCGAACAAAAAGCAGCAGTCCAGGAATCCCATCCAGAGAACACAAAGTTGCAATTGTTTTTGTGTGGAGAGATACTGTCTGGATGCTCCAGGGGTGAGGTTATGGTGCTGCTGATCCAAATGGAACTGAGCACCACCCTAAGAGCATTCAAGAGGATGCAGCGAGGCTCAGAAATCTTTGGGTTTGGGGCTGGAGCAGGGCTAAACAGCCATCTAGTACTCATGGTAATGCCCAAGGCACGGTCCAAAAGGGTAAGAGAGTACGTCCTGTGCATCCCGCGCACCGGCAAAGACTTCACTTCTTATTGATGAAGACTGGCTTGGGCAGCTCAGCAGTGCCTTTATCAGAAACAAGGCGCTAGCAATTCATACCAACGTACAGCTGCGCTGTGTTTACACTAGATTTGGTAGTCAGCTGCGACCTAGGGAGCCTGTGTTCATGAATTACTGCTTATATCCGTGGCTAATGATAACTTTTTCTCCAGTAATAGGGTTGCTTTGAAATTGAGATCTCTTTTTTTCAGACGTGATTAAGTCTCCACTGTCCTTGATAACTACGCTTTAACAGGGGCTTGTTGGACATGCCGCCTGCTTTGAACAAGTAGCCAGACTGGAGTCTGAGCGTAAGCCGCTCAGATCTAGACCAGAGACCAGACAGCACGGGAGTGCAGGCATGAGAGCCAGACCTGACCCAGAGCTAGCACAGCGTGTAGCTGTACTCATCAGATGCCTCTTCCCCATTCCCTTGTGCATTACGCTGGTCTAACTTCAGAGTTCAAACCCTCTTCTGCCTAACACAGGATCGAGAGTGCCTTTTGCTCAGCTCAAGCATGCTGTTCCCTATCTCCTCGTATTTCCTCTGCTGCCTGGGTCAGCTGCTCTGCAGCGAATTGACAGTGACCTGTTTGGCAACACTTTCTACTGCTGTGCAATGGGTAATTCTGCAGGGCATCCAACGTGTGTGAAGGACAGATACACTGCTCAGGCCTTCTCCTCCTTTCACGTGATCTGACAGACCAAGGGAGCTCTTGTGTTTCATTGCCTGACATTTCTCTTACCCATGCAGAGCGGGGGGGAGAATGCCAAGATTGGAGTTTTCAGTCCAGATGGACTGAGATGGACTTTGGCAGCTACACTGCCTCAAAGGAGATGGAGAAGCCAACTTCTCCTAGGGGAAGAGAACTGTCTGAATGACAAGGAGATATCCAGGAACCAAATTACTCTGCCATTGCATGAGAGGCAGAAAATGTTTCACTAGCGTCCTGGGTACAAATGCAAAGCAGATCCAGGAGGAAGAGAGCTACTTCAACCAAAAAGCTGGAGGTTAAATAGGGCTTTCATCTTGTATCTAGGAATATGATAACAGACAGAAAAGTGCAGAGGTTGTGCTAGCCAGAGTGACCACAAACAAGTAATCCTAGAGCTCTGGAAGACCCAGCTTTCTTTGAAATGCGTGGCAAGAGATGTGTTTTCCCACCTGCACTTACCAGAAGGGGGCCCCGATTCACAGTTGGGCTTTGTACCATGCAATTGCAATAGAAAAATAAAACCCCGGCATCATCGACCTACTCTGTGGTTCAGTGCTGTTTTATCTGGAAAACTGTCTGGATGGAGTTCAAGTTGGCTGGCTAATCACCCATCCATTCAAGCTTTTACAGGGCTCTCCATTGCCAGCACAGTTCAGTTCATCCCACAGATAACAGAAGTTGACGTGAGCAGTTACAGACCCTCAAAATAAATGAACCCAAATGCCTTGTTAAGCCTCAGGATCTGGATGCAAAACCAGAGCGAGCGTCTGAGGCACTACAGTTAAAAGGAGTCCAGGATCTCTCTACAATCAGTGGAAACATAAGGACCTTTGTGTGATTTTAGGAGGGTGTCAACGGCCACCAGTTAGCAGCCCTTCTTTTGGCCATCCACCAAGGCTTATCACCTCATTTAGGTGTCCAAATTTAGATGGGGTAGATGTGGAAGATGGTGGCAGAACATCCAGGAGGCAGGAAATGAAGCCATTTCCAGTAAATGCTACTTTGCATCCTTAAACAGAAGTCACCTTTTGTCCCAGGAGAAAAAGCTCCTTAACCAGATTATACCACAGCTTTGAGGAGCCAGTTCTATTAGTCTTTCTAGCAGAGAGACAGTAGTTGGAGATACAGAATGTACGAACGTAGGGAACAGGCTGTATATTAAAAGGCTGCTGTGTTGAACGCCTTGGCTAGGTTTTATTTCCCTTTCTGCAGCCACAACGCTTCGGGGGGGAGAGTCACAGCTGTGCCTCAGAAGAGACAATTGAAGCAATATGGAGACATTATTAGATCTGAAATTTAGCGGAATCAGCAAAATCAGTGAGGGCAAATCACTCACATTTTATGTTGTTTTTCTAGAGAGTACTGCTCACAGGCACATACATAATGAATTCTGCTTGGAGTGGCCTTGCTCTTTCACCTTCAACAGCTAATTATCTTTGGGACGAAGGCAGGGAGCATCGCCTTTAGGACAACAAAGCACTTGGCCGTGGGAGGCATGTCTCCTCTGACCATGGGCCTCGCCCTGCGAGCTCTTTGCATGCGGAGTGCCGTAGGGTTGCACACTCGATCCAAGCTTTTCCTTTTGTTCTTCACATCTGGTTGACTGAGGAGGGCTGCCAGGGTTGAAAGAGAAGGGTGGGATGTGGGGCGAGGGGGGCATTAGGCTGCTGAGGTTGTAGCGCAGGGGGGTGGTTGCTGAGCATTCAAGAGAGCAAGCTGGAACACTTGTGTCTTGGACATGGGTCTGGCAAGCAGAGGTGCAAAGAGCAGCAGATGCCTCAAGCCAAACTGTGGCATTTCCTAGGAACTCCACAGCCTTGGTCCAAGCCACTTCCCACCTCCTCCTGCCTCTCTTTCTGCTTTTATTTGAGTCTGGAAACTAACTGGGAGAGGGACTGTCACTAACAGCACAGTGCACAACGACCTGCACAGAGACATCGATTGGGATTTGGCACATGGAATCCAGCTGTGGGGAGGATGGACCTTTCTCTTGGGACGCTGCAGAGTTTCTTTTTTCTCTAACCAGCTCGCTCTCCAGCCCCCATCACAGCAAGACCCAAACGAGGAGGAAGCTTTTTTCTTTGTTTCATTCCAGCCCTGCTCTCTGTGGTCCCAGCTGTTCAGGGCGAGGCTCACGCACGGCACAGCACAAAGGTAATTTAGGAAAGGGAAGTTGGTCCCAGAGCAGTGGCATGCCCTCCATAGTACTGAAAAGATCTCTCTTTCACAGAGGAAGATGGAGCACATTTTTCTGAAGTGAAGATGAAAAATGTTTCTGTTTCTCTTGGTTTCCTATCAAGCTGGAATTAATACCTGGAAAAATATCAACATTTTAAGATCATAAAACACTGGGACTGACTTCTGAGCTCCTGGGCTTAAAAAGAGGCACTGGAAAAGATATGATCCTTAATGTTGTTTTGTATGGGTCATTAGTAATTCAAACTTTCCATAAACAATATCCTGGTTTACCCTTTTGTTATGAGAAAGAGGAGAGAGAAGTAAAAAGAAATACAGAAATAAAGAGAAGAGAAAGAAAGAGGAAAAGGAACAGAAAGAGAGAGAGAGAAGAAATGTAGAAATTAACCTGTGATTTGACACCTGATTCTGAATCAAGCCTGCACAAAAACTTGTAGGAGGTACTGGCCAAATGGATAACAGGCACACATTAAATATATTCAATAAATGTGAGAGTTACCACCAGTGCCTGCAAAGAGATGATTTACTAAACTGCAGCTACTTAAAAAGCAAAGTGCATACATGGATGAGGGAAACAAACGCTAAATTCTCCAAGCCAACCCCTTCCTACCAAAGATCCTGGGTGCTCGATTTGAACTCAGTCCAGGCATGAAACTTCCACAAACATCTGTGAGGGTGATGAGTGGGAAGAGGAGGAGGAATACAGAGTGGAGAGACACGGTGGATCTGATAGCAGCTCCGAGTCCTACGGGGGAGGAAGGTGGTGAGCTGGCAGTTTGCCGGTCCGCAGCCTGCACGAGCCGAATGGCACAAACAGCTCATGCTGCCTCTCCTGTGGCTACAGAGAAAAATCGCCTCTAGCCAATGTGGTGAGGATCCCCTCTGGTGAAAGTGGTCTTTGCGTAGGGTACTTTACAAAACCTCTCTCCAAAAATGCATCCCTTTGTGCCTGGACAAAGGTGACACTGGGACTCTTCCAGAGTGAGAATAATCAGTTCTCACCAGGGTGAGGATAATCGATATCTGCTTCCCACCAACATTTTATCATTTGGGAACACCATTAGTCAGCAAGCTCTTGGGTTTGCTCTTGGGTTCCCAGGGGCTTTTTGCTGCTCTGAACCCCTGTGTATTGGGTCAAGCTGCACAGCGCTGTGCTTTCTATTGGTGTGTAGAGGGGGGCTGATCACACCCCAATGTTTTGGCTACTGCTGAGCAGTGCTCAAACAGCATCAAAGCCGTGTCTCCAACATTCCTCCCCCTCTCCCCCCCCGGGGGTTGGAAGGGGGCAAGACCTTGGGAGGGGATGTAGCCAAGACACCGGACCCAAACCAACCAAAGGGATATTCCATATCATATGACATCAGCTCAGATATAAAAACTAAGGGAAAAGGAAGAGGAGGGGGGCATTCGTTTTTTATGATGTTTTGTCTTCTGGAGCCACAGCTATGCGTACTGAAGCCCTACTTCCCGGGAAGCGGCTGGACACCGCCTGCTAATGGAGAATAGAGAGAATAAAGAGAAAGAATAGAGAATAAAATCTTGTTTTCCTTTTGTTACCGCACGGCCTTTGCTTTAGCTTTTTTATTAAACTGCCTTTATCTCGACCCATGAGTTTTCTTTCTTTTCCATCTCATTCTCTCCCCACCTGTCCTGCTGAAGAGGGGAGCGATAGAGCGGCCAGCGGCCAGCCAAGGTCAACCCACCACACCCTGTCAAGGTAACCCCCAAGGTACCAGGTGGCTTCTGCTACATGGTAGGATTCTGCAAGCTTGAAATATCCCTGCTTGCACGACCTGAGCTGGCAGTGTGCTGCCTTTTAAATCACACAAGGGTGTCTGGAGACGGTTTTGGGAAACTGTTAACTGGCTTTGTTAGCCAGCCTCTCTCAGTGCGATCAGTCTGTGTTGAGTATGCTTGGTACAGCCAGGAAACACTGCCTCCTGCAGCAAGCATGCTAATTATATGGCTACCTCTGTATCTCTTAGTCACCAAACAACTATTAAAATTGTCTCATTTCGTGATAAAACATCACTGCAACAAAAGCATTCCCATCTGTGTCTTATTACTAAATACAGAGTCTAGAACTCAGCGTTGCTCGTAAAACTTACCATTCCCAAGGCATTCCTGCCACCTTGGCCACTCAATAAATAATTAATTGGAGGTTTGAACTATTTTCTCCCAGAATTAAGAGGAAGAATTCTGTTGATAAGATCATCACTCCAACAGGGTTCTAATAACCCGGTGTCTTATTGCAGAGGCAGCACTGAAAACTATGGGCTGCTATGGTTTACCTTAAAAGACCTTCTGAAAAGTACTGCAGAGCAATAAACTTTGGAGCAAGATCCAGTGCCTTCTGTTGGGTCTCAGTACTACACGCCATGCTAGGTTTGACTTTCTAACTCCAGGAACGGCGCGTTACAAAATGGCGTTTCCTTCTGAAGCCAGTAAGGAGGTGGGATTTACCCCGAATGAGAATGATAAACACATTATCAAAACTGGTGACAGGTGATCTTACACATGGCCACTGAACTCCAGTTATATCAGAGGTGGTTTCCTACACTGCAGACAAGCACCCTGTCTAAATTCAGAAGGGAAAAAAGAAGCAGAAAAAGTACCTAACTTTCTTGGATGCCTTGATATGGTTTGGTCTATTCAGATGTTAAAGCAGTGGTTTGTATTTGTATATGTGTGCTCCTGTTCTGTTCAAGCAACTCAAAAGCAGCATACATTGAAGAATAGAGGAAACTACTTTAAACATCATGAAGTATTGCAATTGTTGCAGATCTTTCACAGAATTTGAAATAAGTAAGAGACTGAGTATCAGCTCAGTCATATTGGCTTATGACTAAAGCTTGCATATACCTGCATGCATAGCGCTGTGTATCTGAGGGCCCCACAGTACGGAGAGAGGTTCTGCCAGTTCAACCTCCAGTTGAAATCTTACTCATAAGCTTACTCATAACTTCTCGTCTGTGCCTGGCTCATCAGACCTACCACAATGCAGATAATGCCCGTTGCTCTGCCAGCCTCTGGTTCTTGGTATCTGTAACTCCATCGTACAGGACTGAACCAGCTGGGGAACCTACTGAAAAGAAAACATCCAGAGCAAACTCCTACAAAAAGTGAGTAAGATGATACAGGCTTCTACCTTGTCGAATTTGAGCGTGGGAATGAGCTTAAGAGCCTCAATTTTTGGCTGGTGCCAGAGTTCGGGAGCGTAGCTCTTTCAGTGATGAGTGGGCATTTGTATGTCAGCACACAGGCCTGATTATTTTTGCAGGAGCTAGTTTTGGCTTATTTACCCTGTGGGACGGGTGTCATTTCCAGGAAGATCTGGTCATTCTTCCCGTTGTCTTTCTGGAAAGAGGTAGCCAGTCTTGGAGAAATGATGAGTGACACATCAAAGACACTGTCTCATACAGGATTGTAATCTTTCATCTGGAGGTTGAATAACAAAGCCTACTGTGTACAAGGAAAAGACAGAAAAATTCAAATGAAAAATGAAACACATTCTTTTGGCAGCGATAACTGGAACAACTAATCAAGGGCACTGGTAAACATCCCTCTGGAGAGAATGAAAGAGCCTGCAGGATCTTGCAGCCTGCAGAAATCAGTGATCTGGGAGGATCTCTCTGGGTGCAGTTTGTCTCTGGACAAAGAAGACAGGGCATGGTTCAGGACAGGATCTTCCACGACGTGAACGTGAGAAGAACACAGCTCCATGGCTGTTTTCACATAACAGGACTCAGGAAAACTACCCTGTGTGGGGCAGCGCTAACGGCTCGAGGAAATGGGAATTACTGTCCGCTGAATGTTGTCCTGCCAGTATTTAGTGAGAAGTAATTCCGTCCCTGCAATCCCTGTTTGCTCGTT
>JAKFQP010001396.1:5596-17465 GCA_023375905.1 Nycticorax nycticorax | reverse complement strand
GCTGACTAGGTCAGGTTGCTCAGAGCCCCATCCAACCTGGCCTGGAATGTTTCCAGGGATGGGGCCTCCACTACCTCTCTGGGCAACCTGTTCCAGTGTTCTACCACCCTCATTGTAAAGAACTTCTTCCTTATATGTAGTCTAGTTTTCTCCCTCCCACAGCATTTCCAGGTTGAGATTCCTCTCATTCCCTGATCATATCTGTGCTGCCTGGAGGTCCTCACCCTGGGAGGTGTTTCCCTGTCGCATGTCTTTTCCCTGTCAGCGCTCACAGACCCCATCCCAACCTCTGTGCCCTCACCTTGGCCCTACAGAAGCCTGCCTGTTTGCAGGGCACTGCCTGGGCGCACGTTCCTTTTGGCAAGTGGAAAAACTCAGAGTTTAAGAACCCTGATGTGTCCAGAAGAGGTGATGCTGGTGCTGGCCAGAGGAAGAAGTGTGGCTGAAAGCACTTTACCAGGCTCTCTTAAGTCATAATAATCACTCAAAGTTGCACTTCAGGAGTCTCAGTGACTTCCTAAACATCAGAGTTCATTTTCAATTTATCCTTTACTCTCCCCCTCCCTACTCCCCTGGAATAGGAAAATGGAAAGGAAGACTCAGGAAAGCTCCTTACCTTTATAGGAAACCCTGCTTTTGTCTTCTCCTTAAAACATCCCCTTGGAAATATTCTGGAGGTGATGTGGAGCTGTGAGCTGCCCTGACACGAGCAACACCCTCTCAATAACAGAAGGACCCTTCCCTGCTGGGGGTTTCTCCTTCCACCCACAGCATCTCCTCACAGCCCCGTGGTCACTTCCCAGACAGGCTGAGTGCTGATCCTGGCAGGAGACAGAGTCTTTGCCCCCAGCACACAATCCTCATGGACACAGTGACCCTGCTTAGAAGGACAACCCTGGGAACCCACCCATGCACATCCGTCTTTACAACCCTGCTGCCATTAGGAGAAGGCAACCGTCATGTTCTGTCCCTCTGATGGTGCAGCAGGAATGTCCCTGCTCTGAGGCTTGTCCTCCTCCTCTACACTGGGGAAACTGAGAGCTGTACTCACGGATACCACCATCTGTGGGATGTGCCAGCTTTAGGAGCTCCCTCCAGGAACTGAAGCTGCACTGCCCTGCAGCCAGGGACTTACACGTAAAGGGCTGTGAAGATTTCTTCTACAGTGAGCTGTCAGCATGTCCAGACTGTCTTTAACCACTCCAGACTGCCTTTAACCTCTCTCTGCCTCGCTCCTCTCCCCTCGGTGCCTGCAGGCAGTGCCCTCAGCCCTGTTGTGCTTTGCAGAGGAGCTGCTCCTGGGCAGAGCTGTCTCTCTGCAGCGCTGCCCGCTTGCCATGAGCTCCCTCCATCCCAGGAGCCCAGCCCAGCTCAGCAGCAGAGGACCAGCCCAAGGCAGCCCTTGCTCTGCCCCCTCGGGGCTCCCTCCAGGGGAACCTGCTGTGACACAGGCTGAAGTCATCCCTGATGTTCCTTCCCTCACCTGGGGAGAGACACTTTCCTGCAGTGTCATTGCTATTATTAGTAAAACAGTTGGACATGAACATCTCTTTTCTTTGCAATCTTTAGACAGGACACCAGGAAGGTCACAGGGAGTGTTCTGATTTCTCCAAGCTGGGAGGATGTGTTCTGTTGAGTGAATGTAGGAATTTCATTCTGGGTTTGCAGTTCTAGGGCTAGATATACATGCAGCTCTCTTTTGTCCATGCCATGTCTCTGCTCTGAAACAAAGCCTTTGCACGCACGGGGTCATGGATGCTTCATACCAGGTTTCCTTATGGCAAGTCAGGGCTTGCCTGGTTCCACAGCTGCAGGGCTTCAGCCCAAATGTGCAGCAATGCCCTCAGCCAGGGGCATAAATGGGAAGAGCTGGAGCTGTTCCTGAGGAGACAGAGCTGTGACATGGTTGCAGAGCTCTGTGCTGCTGCTCTTCAAGGACAGCAGCCTCCAAGCTCAGCAAGCTTCCAGATCCAAACTCCGTCTGATCTTGAAAGGCAACTGAAGGACACCACAATGAGTGTGTGCTACTGCAGGAGCAGTGAAGGGAGAAAAAAAGCTACTGTGTGACCACTGCTGAATTCAGTAAGAGCTGGTGTAGATAGACCTGAGGTTCTCTGTGTCCTCTTTGCCTCAGTCTCTCCCAGCAAGGCCCCCCAGGCCTCTGTGACTCAGGGCAGGACTCTGGGGGAGATCAACCAGCAGTGGATGGGGATCAAGTCAGGGATCATTGAGCAAATGCACTCCTTTCCAGTCTCTGGGAGAGGAGGGGCAGCATTCCATGGAGCTGAGTGAGCTGGCCAATGTCACAGTGAAGCCACTCTCCATCTGAAAGGTCATCTCCATCTGTGAGGGCTCCCTGACAACGGGGGAATGCACCAACGGGTTGCACGCACCTTTCAAAAATGCCCAAAGGCTGTGCAGAGGAGCGAAAGGCTGTGCCCCAGAACATGTTTCCTCAAATCCCATTTCTGGGTGTCTGAAAGAGAAGGGTGTTGGATTTACCCAGGGTCCCTTGTCTCTCGCCATCCTCTCTGCTTTCTGAGATGAAAGGACAGGATTACTGGACACAGGCAGACCAGCAGTTTCCTTTTAACGTGAAAGACAGTGAAGCTTTATACATCACCCCTTTCAATATTCCTGTGCCCATGTGAGGTCATTATGGTCTGCCTGAGTAGATAAGTAGATGGGTAAATAACTAGTTTAATAGTGGGCCTTGTAGGGACATGGTCAATGGGTGGTATCTGCCTGGAAGCCTGTAGCTGGTGGGGTTGCCATATCCTGCAATACACTCCATAGACTGCAACCTGCACCCTATAATGTGTTTTTAATGACCCGGAGGAGATGAGAGAGAGCTTTTTCAGAGCATTTGTAGATGATGCCACATTGAGGAGAGCAGACACTAAACTCTAGGGCAGGGTGGCCATCCCAAAGGACAAAGAGAAGCTGGAGTAATGGGCCAATATGTACATCAGGATAGCCAATAAGTTGTGCCCTCGAGGTGGACAAAGCCCTTGCAACTGCATAGGCCAGAGACTGCCTAGGTGGGCAGCAGCTCTGCAGGGAAGGCTGTGGTGGTCCTTGGGCTACATTAGGCAAAAGATGAGTAATCAGGAAAGAAGGCCAACAGCATCCTGGGCTGTATGAGCCGGATCACAGCCAGTCTGCTCAGCACTTTTTACACCACATTCAGAATATTTCCCTAGGTTTTGACATTGACAATGCCAGATGTTGACAAACTGGAGCCAGTTCAGTGGAGGGCCATCAATGTCAGCAGGGTGGGAGAACTTGTACTGTGAGAAGAGGCTTCGAGACCTGGGCTTGTTCCAAGAGGAGTAGAGAGTAGAGGAGTAGAGAAGAACATGTAGCAGAATTGCACAGTTCCCAGGGAGACAGAGTCAGGCTCATGTCCATGACACAAAGACAAGAGGCAGTGGGCTGAAACAAGAGAGGGTCAGGCTGGATAGAGGGAAAAACTTCTCCAGCAGAAGGACAGTCAAGTGTTGGAAGCTGTTTCCCAGGGAGCGTGCACTGGCTCTATCCCAGAATGTGATCAAGATGTGTTTGGATAAAGCCCTGAGTAATCTGCCTGATCCTGCTTTGAGCAGGAGGTTGGTCAAGACACCTCCCATGATCCTTTCCAGCCTGAATGATGAGGTCCTTCTCTCCCCTTCATGATTTCAAATTAGGTGGAACTCTCAGGTTCTCCCTGATGCCAAAAGTCATTCATATCAGGTGCGGGGCTTCTTCACAGGTGTCCCCAAACAGCCCTGACCACAACCTTTGCTTCCCTTTTCATTTGCCCAAAGCCAAGTTCTTCTCTTTTGCTCCTTTTATACTCTCCAAAAAGTAACAGTGTACAGCATTCATCCTTTCAGAGCAGGTTGCTCCATAAATGTCAGCATCCATGTGCAGAGCCTACAAATGAGCTGGGCATTGAAGCTGTCATTGCGGAAACAGAGACAAGGCTTTTCACCAGCTCCTTGAACCCAGTAACCAGTATGCCATGCCTCCTGAGATTCCTGGGAACACCTTACCTTTAAGTGCAGAGAAGTGTGAGTCTTCTTTAGGTGCCCAGGAGACGGGGAGAAGAGAGCATGCTTCAGTTTCCCAAATCCCGTGACAGTGCCCAAACCATCCTTCCGTTGTCCTCTGCCATCCCATTTCTTGAGATGCAAACCTGGTGGGTCTTGTGTCGATAACGCATCAATAATCCTTCAGATGTTTTTGTGACTTCCCTAAGAGTGGCAGGGTCTATTACCACCTCCCCCACCCAAATAAACAAAAAGTAGCAGTGTGGTTCTGTGGTAGCCCCTCTGGGCAATGCCAATTCAATCAGTATTTGTCATACGAGGAGCGATATTCCATTCTGAAGTGCACATCCAAGTAGTTCAGATAAAGGGTGGTCTTGCAAAGTCACCCTACATGTCCCCAGGTGGCCTGGACACTACTGGTTTCCCTCTCCAGAGCTGGAAGCAAGGAAGCAGGCACAGGACATTGTAGCTGTGGTGGGGTTGGCCAAGGGCCTTGGTGGGGCTCTCACACCCCAACAGAACTGGGACCCTTGTCCTTTTGGTGTGGCTTCTGTCTCTTCCAGTGAGACCCAGTAGAGATCCTTACAGCTCCAGCACCTTGTTGCCACCTCACCCACCCTCCATAGAGCCTGAGAGGTGTCCTACCACTGACCAAGCCTGGCATCACACGCTCCCACATCACGTTTCCACCAAGAATATCCCATAGCATCCCATAAGGGAAAGGAGCTCCCTCCCCAGGGCATGGGGGTCCAGGCTTGGCTGTCCTGCTTGGTGAAGCACGTCAAGGGCTTTCACAGTGATCTCCACATTGAAATGTCCTCCTGTGCCAAGTGTCTCCAACTTCCTGCTTCACCAGTGTCGAGGTTTAACCCGGCTGGCAACTAAGCACCACGCAGCCGCTCGCTCACCCCCCTGCCCCCTCCTTCAGTGGGATGGGAGAGAGAATCGGGAAAAAAAAGTAAGACCCGTGGGTTGAGACAGAGACAATTTAATAAGAGAAAAGAATAACAACAGTAATAATAACAATGGTAAGGGAATATACAGAATATATAAAACAAGTGATGCACAATGCAATAGCTCACCACCGACCAACTGATGCCCAGCCCGTCCCGAGCAGATATCACTCCCTGAGTGCCGATCACTCTCCGAGCTGTGATCACTCTCCCTGAGCCGCCATCAGTGTTGTCGTTGTGTGTGTCCCCGCCCCCGAGCATGACGTTATATGGTATGGAATAGCTGTGTGGTCAGTTTGGGTGAGCTGTCCTAGCTGTGCTCCCTCCCAGCTTGTTATGCACCTGGCTGAGCAGGAGAATCTCAAAAAGTCCTTGAGCAGTCTGAGCACTACTTGGCAACAACTAAAAACATCACTGTGTTATCAACATTCTTGTAGTACTGAATCCAAAGCACAGCACTGTGACGGCTACTATGAAAAAAAATAACTCTATCCCATCCAAAACCAGGACAACCAGGGACAGGAACCTTGTCTGCTCCTGGTCTCCTCAGTGACGGACTTCAGCAGGACCTGCTAACACCCTCAGAAACCCGGAGGTTTGCTGCTTTTACTTCTCTGGAGGCTTGTTCAGTCTTTCAGGCTCTGCAGTTCAGGCGCTGGGCACCAGAGGGCTCATGACCACACAAAACACCCTAAGGAGCCAAGGCTGGGCATAGTTCTCCTTCAGTCTTCAATTCTTACGAGGCTCATTAGAGAGATTTCAGGAGTGCATTCAAAGTGCAAAGGTGTCCAAGCAAAGAGGCAAAGTGAGTAAAATGCTTGGTTTTGAACCGCGAATTCTGCATTGATCCCAATGTATTTGGGTGTTGTGGTTTAACCCGGCAGGAAGCTGAACACCACCCAGCCACTCGCTCACTCCCCCTCTCCACAGTGGGATAGGGGAGAGAATTGGAAATAAAAGTAAAATGTGTGGCTTGAGATAAAGACAGTGTAATAAAAGAGAATAAAATAAAAATAATAATAATAATAGGAGGAGAAAGAAGAAAGAGAATAATAATAGGAAGAGAATATTCAAAACAAGTGATGCACAGTGCAATTGCTCACCAGCTGCTGACCAATGTCCAGCCCATCCCTGAGGAGCAATCACTCCATTGTCAATTCCCTCAATTTTATTGAATTTATTTGCTGTGGAATAGCCCTTGGGCCAGTAAGGGTCAGCTGTCCTGGCTGTGCCCCCTCCCAGCTTCTTGTGCCTCTGGCAGAGCATGGAAAGATGAAAAAGTCCTTGCCTGGTGTAAGCCCTGCTCAGCGACAACTGAGCCATCAGTGTGTTATCAACATTCTTCTAGTACTAAATCCAAATATAGCACTATGCCAGCTACTACGAAGAAAATTAACTCTATCCCACCTGAAACCAGGGCAGTATCCACCCCCTATCGCATACCATCTACGTCGTGCCCAGGTCACACACTTTCCAATACATTCCAATTAATTGCCACCACTTTCCCCATTTTTTGATATATCTACAGAGATATCATTCCCTCAGTCTATGGGCCATCCCTCTACAATATCTGTTAGGTTCATTTAGTCCATGACTTTGGGCTCCATCTGTTGTAACAGCCTTTCAGGGCAGGAGAGATGATGTGTGGTGTTGGGTTGTTGCATGCTTAAGCCAGTTCTGGTTACATCACCGCTGCACTTGCTCGGTTTCTTCAAAATTCATTCTTCATTAATCTGGGCAATTCTTACTGTAACACCATTGATATGACATATAGCACTGATAAAAGCGATGATATAAAATATTATATAGCAATTAACATGATGCCATTCAGTTCATTGGCTATTCTCACCCAAAATCACAACCCCTTAAAGTACACATGAGAAGTCCCTGTCTTTCTGTGTCACCCACCAAATGCACCCAGGTCCTTAAGCAAATGAATCCCACAGATGGGTTTGCCTTTGCCCGAGGCAGGAGTAACCCAGACTGTCTTCCCCAGCATATTTTCTACAGGCACTACAGGGACTTTATCCCCTTCTACCGTACTCAAGAGGCTTGACTAGGGAGGGCCAGCTCGGTTGGCAGATCCCCCAGTGCTGACTGACCAGGTGGCCTTTGCTAAATTTGTATGCCAGTGTTTGGATGTCCCAGCACCCATTGCTCTCAGGGCAGTCTTTAACAGTCCATGGTATCGTTCCATTTTCCCTCAGGCTGGTGCATGACAGGGGATGGGATAGACCCACTCAGTGCTGTGCTCTTTGGCCCTGGTGTCTATGAGGTTGTTGCAGAAATGAGTCCCATTGTCTGACTCAGTTCTTTCTGGGGTGCCATGTCACCACAGGACTTGCTTTTCAAGGCCCAGGAGAGTGTTCTGGGCGGTGGCATGGTGGTTGCTTCCACCATGGTGAGCACATGGCGCTTGCCATGGCGGGCTTGTGGGAGTGTGAAATAATCAGTCTTCCAGGCCTCCCCATATTTATATTTCAGCCACCATCCCCCATACCAGAGAGGCTTTAACCGCTTGGCTTGTTTGATCGCAGTACACTTACTCCACATAGCATCGGTTGCATGATGTGTAGAGGGGACCCTCCCTCTCACCAGAAAGGACTGTTGTGATTTAACCTGGCATGAAACTAAGCACCACACAACTCCTCGCTCACTCCCCGCTCCCTCAGTAGGGGAAAGAGTTGGAAAAAAAGTGAAACATGTGGGTTGAGATAAAGAAGTTTAATAAGACTGCAGAGGAAAAGAATAACAATAAAAATAACAATACTGATAATAGAATATATGAAGCAAGTGATGCACAATGCAATTTCTCACCACCCACTGACTGGTGCCCAGCCCATCCCAAGCAGCGATCAGCCTCCCCTCCAGTTGCACATCTGGGCTGCAGCTCCTGAGCTGTGGTTCCAGGGCCATTCTCAGCCTTGTCATGACAAAGCACCCGAGAAGAAGCATACCGAGACGAAGCATAACAAGCACCCGAGAGCCTGTGTAGGCAAAAGCTTTGCTTCATGGCAGACATGCTGGAGGGGATTGCAGACGGCATGTTAGGAAAGATATGAGGTGCCCCAAAAGAGAGCAATCCCTGCTGTGCCCAAGGTGAGAGAGAAAGAGGGCTGGGCTATGCAGCCTTGGCAGGAGTGGGCATGGCTGTCTGGGGTGTCTCTGCAGCCCTGGAGGGCCTTTGGTGGAGAAAGGACACTGATCTCCTGGAAGGACAAGGTGCTGCTGAACGTGTGTCCTTGGGTGTGGACATCCTGTGATCTGGGAACACTCCAAATTCATTGGAGTCCTTGAAGAGTCTCTATCATCAAGAGGGAGAGTAAAGGACAGAGGAGAACCCAAAAAAGGTGAGAATGTGAGAATGAAGGCCCACAAGTGGAGACCCCAGTGCAATGTGCTGCTTTTTCATGCAGTGCCTTGCATCTACCAGGTAAAAATGGGAGAGAACTGGCCTCCCTGAAGGGGTGGGAATCAGCCACATTCACACAAGCAGCCAATTAATTTGAGATGCCACCATGGGTGTCTGTCATGCGCCCACTCTGGGGTCACATGGCTCTCCTGTAGGTCCTGTGCTGTCCCTGCCAGCCCCATGCAGTGTTGGTGGGGAGCCCTGCTGTCTCACACAGCACTACAGGCCTGGATTTGGCCATCAAATGAGGAGATGCCCTGAAGCAGGTCAGGCTGCGTGGGGATGGGCGAGACAGCGATTGTTACAGACAATGGACAGCCAGTAAATACAGCTAAAGGAGGGGAGAGAGAGAACGGCCTCCCTCTCCTTCTGGCACATAACTCCATTGGGTCAGCTGGACACCTCGATAGGCAGCCCTCAGCAGCGTGAGCAGGGAGAGGTGGTGAGGTCCTAACTGTGGGCATCTGCCATCATTTCAGCTGGCATCCTCACCAGGTTGCAGGATGATGCCCCCAAAAGTTTCCCAGTCTCTCACCACTGCTCCATTATCACAGATAACATCTGGCACCTTAAACGTCACCAGGTGTTTGTGTGGGAACTCCAGTTCTCTATCTCCGTCAGTGACCATGGGACCACAGAAAAGGATTGCAGGTGCCTATTTTTAATGACTGAAGCAGCAAGAGGAACCTCACCACCCCCTGTGAGTTTGTGGCAGGCATGGGAGGGAGCTGAGGTTCAGCCCCATGACTACAGAAGCAGGGTGAGATGCCTCCATTGACACAGCTGATTCCCTTCTCTCAGCATGGGTAAAGGACATCCCTCCCCATCAGTGTCCAGGTCTCCTGCCTAAGTTTGGGAGAAGGAAGGGGGATTCTCAGACCTAACGGTGTCTCTGAGAGGAGACAGGACACTGCTGGAAAGAAACGTCTCTGCAGAGGTGAGGCAGGCAGCATGGGTGATTGCTTCAGTCTCTTTCCAAGCAGGTTCCTGGAGAGCCCCAGGGACACGTGGTGGCAGTACAGAGTGGGGTGGGGGCAGAGACAGTGATGCCTTGGGCAGGTCCTCTGCTCCTGGGCTGAGACAGGCTCCTGGGGTGGAGGGAGCTCATGGCAAGCAGGCAGCACTGCCGAGAGACAGCTCTGCCAAGGAAGAGCTCCTCTGCAAAGTGAAGCAGGGCACTGGGAAAAGGAGTAGGGCAGAGAAAGATTCAAGGCAGCCTGGAGTGGGAGGAGAGGGGAGAGCTGAAAGGGAAGAAATCTGGAAAGCTCCTGACACGGTAAGTCTCTTGGTGCAGGGCAATGCAGCTGCGGTTCCGGGAAGGCTCTCCTGAAGCTCTCATGGCCTCCAGGCTCCAGGATCTGTCCGGAGGGCTCCCAGCCCAGGGGTTCATGTTAGACAAGCGTGAAGGGCTGAAGCCCGGGTGTGCACCCAGAGTTGCTTAGGCCATTTCAGAGGGGACTTTGCCAGAGGCAGGGGCTACCCTAAAGGTGAAGAGCTTTCCTGAGACTATGCTTTCAGTTTCCTGCTCCTTCAGGGAAAAGGGAAAAAAAAAACCTTTTGAGAGGGAGACTGGTTCCTGAGCTGCTCCACTGAGAGATCAGTAGGTGTGGTAGGAGCCAAGTAAACTGCTTCCACCCACTCCTGTACCTACAGAGAGCACCAGCATCACCTTTGTTGTCCTCATCACGCTTTGTCTGACCTGTTCCTTACTGTCTGCAAGCAGGGAGTACCTCTGGAGAGTGCCTGAAACTGGGAGGTTTCTTCAGGACAGAGCTGAGCAGACAGCAGCTGGTGATGGGGTCTGTGATCCCTGTGAGGGAGGTATTTGAGGGCAGAGAAACCGTTCCTGGCAGGGATAGCTCCAGGCAGCAGACACATGAGCAGAGACCTCTACAAAACTCCAAGCAGCAAAGTCATGGGAGGGAGAATTTGGAAAGCTCCCTGTCAACCCCTCCAGGGCAGACCCCTTCCTCAGAGCAAGACCCCTGCTCTCGTCTCCCACCCAGCAGAGTCTCTGCCCTCCAGGCTGTGTGCTCCAGGGCAGGAGTTGCCTCCGCTGCAGCCAGAACCCCAGCACAGCAGAGGTGCATCTCTCCTGACACGTGGCCCCTTCCCTCTGCAGAGCAAAGGGGCTGAGAGCCACTGCCCTGGCATTTTGGTGACTGGGAGGTGCCGGGCTCTGCTGGGCAAGGAGAAGGCTTTCCTAAGTGCCCAGCCACCTCTCCTCTCCTTGCTTCCCTTCTCAGGAGAGTCACAAAGTTTTTCTTTGTGCCTGCCCCTGGTTGTGCTGCTCTTCTTCCTGCTCTTGGGGTCCCTTGCAATAAGAGTGGTGGTGTGGGGCAAGGGCCAGGGGTGTTGAGTGCCTGCTTGGGAACGGACCTGGAGGGGGCTGCCCTGGAGCTGTTTCTATGGCAGCAAGGGGCCCAGGGCATCCCTTAATTTTTCTGGGTCAAGACACTGCAGTCAGTGCTTGGGCAAGGAGACGCTGCTTCCCTCAGCAGACATCACCTTAAGAGCCCTGCTTATGCTGGACAGGGGGTCCTGTGGGGCTGTGAGCATCCCTCCAGAAGGGCAGAGCTCTCCTCCAGGACCTTTGTGGTGCCTGAGAGCACCTGATCTGCCCATGAAAATCAGCATCCTGGTCCTTTCCTATTCATCATTGCTCTGCACAGCTCTGCTGCAAAGGAACACTGCTTTTAAATCTGCACTTTGAACAGGAACCCTCTGCTCCCAATCCAGTCCAGTCTCTCTTTCAGAGCCACCTCTGGGTGTAGTCCTCCTCCAGCTGAGAGCGGTGCAAGCACAGAGCAGCTGGGCACCGGGCTGATGGGCAGAGCAGCCCTCCAGCATGTGAGCACTGATGGAGGTTTGCAGCGAGAAGGACAGGGCAACGGGGGAATTTTACTCTTCCCAAGAACTTTTCCCAGCTGTGATAAGAGTGTCTGAATCCTAAAACACAGTGTAAGGAGGCATATTTGCTGCACCTCATCTCCCACCTATCCCTGTGGAAGAAAGCGTCCTCCTGAGCTTTTTTCCAATGCGCTATAGTGCAGCACAAGGAACTCCTCCCCAGGAACCCTCCCTCCAAACACACAGGGCTATTGCTGCCTCCACATGTCATTTCTGTAAAGCAGGGCTGACCCTTAAGGACCCCATGGGCAGAGGGCACTGCTCTGCACAGCATACCCAGCCAGCACCCACCAGAGCTGAAGCCTCGGAGCTGCATGAAAAGTCCCCCAGGAAAGAAAAGCACTCTTAGGTATTTGACAATGAATTAATCAGATTTTGCTCAGAGAAGCTTCTCTGAATTTTTCAGGTTTTATCTCCTTTAGCTGTTTTCATGCTCAGAAGCAGCAAATGTCCAACAGCAGCTCCATCACCCAGTTCCTCCTCCTGGCATTTGCAGACACGAGGGAGCTGCAGCTCTTGCACTTCTGGCTCTTCCTGGGCATCTACCTGGCTGCCCTCCTGGG
>JAKFQP010001395.1:7346-19017 GCA_023375905.1 Nycticorax nycticorax | reverse complement strand
GCTCCGTGCAAAGGCTCTTGCTGGTGTTGGAAGCCCTGGGGTGGGCTCCTAAGCCACTGCTGGTACAGACCATGCCTGCAACCCCCTCATTTTTAAGTCTGAGGATCTCCAGCTACCATAAAGTCACTGATGAAGCAAGATTTTGGGGTCAAACGCGAGTTGTGCAGCCACGCTGCGTGGGGTCAGAGCCCGGCGATCGCCTCCTGCAGCCCTGCCCATAAATTTGATTTTCCCCACAGAGCCAACTGCTGGTTTCTAAAGTGACGCTCAATAAAGACGTGAGTGGAGAAAACGGTGCCAAACGCCTTCAAACTCATCCCGCTGGGGGGTCCTGGCACCGGGTGGGGCTTTACCTGTCACTGTTTTGCTTTGGGGTATCCGAGGTGCTGGTCTTCCCCAGTTTCAGCTGAACAGAATTTGCAGCAGCAGCTTCCATCATCTTCTGGGACTCCTGATATCAAAAAAAAGGGACAAATCAAGTTCTCGGGTTTTGGCCAAAGCGGAGAGAAACAAAACACCCAGTAAAACCACTGCAGGCCGCCCCGTGATAGTGCAGCAGGGGAAGGACCTTTCACTCCAAAGGTTTTGGAGGCGTTAGAAAACACCACTATGGGCAAATCTTTCCACAATAACAACGACCTTTTTTATAAAACAATCATTTTAAAAATCATACCTGCATTCAAGTGTTAAGCTCACTGCTAATTTAGGGGGCAAACAAGGTTAAGCTGTGGGATCCGGGCTATTAGGATCAACTTCTATTTAGTTCTGCTCTTCCCTCAATATTTAAAGACAAGCGATGATGGAAACAGGCAACCCCGGAGCCGGAGGGCGGTGTCCAGCCCCGAGCACCCAGCACCCATTACCTCTTCTTCTTTGGCTTCATTTTTGGCATCATCCAACTTCTTCTTCTTGCTTTCTGGCATAAGGTCATCCAGAAAGCTGAGCTCTCGCTTGGAGAAGCAGAAATCCATCACTTTCCGGACGAAAACAAGAGCCAAAACCTTCACGAATAAGAGGGAAGATGCGGTGAGGCCAGAGGTGATGCTGCATCTCGCTCCCACGCTGCAAACTTCCCGCTGCCGAGCGGCGCCAGCTCTTACCATCATGGGGAAGATGATGGCAGCACGGGACACCTTGATGGCCCAGAGGAGGACGAGGCAGATCAGCTGGATCAGGGTGAAGAAATGCACCTTTCGCAGGGGGACGTGCCGCAGGTAGATAAAGTCCGGCTGGTGTTTCGCTGGCATCCAAAACAGCTTCAAGCGGTCGAAGAACTGCAAAAATCAAAGGGGAAAAGTTGCCACCTTGGGACTGCGGAAAGTTTCTGGCTCTGCTGAGACGTGGAGGGAATTTTCAGGGTCTTGTTTGCGATGAGGAATAGCGGATCCCACGATGTTCCTCCTGGGAGCAGCAGCCATGTTCCCTTTGCTGTGTCTATAAACCAGCTTGCCCATGAGAGCTGCCCACCGAACCTCGTTACTCTGCCGTTAACATTGCTTGGCCCACTGAGCCCCCCAGCAAAGCTTTCCACCGGCAGACGGGCTGGGAGAGTTGGGGGGGTTCAGCCTGGGGAAGAGGAGGCTGCGGGGGGACCTGAGTGCGGCCGCTCAGGGCTTCAAGGGGGCCCCCAGGGAAGACAGGGACAAGCTTTGGAGCAGGACCGCCTGGGACAGGACATGGGGTGATGGTTTTAAACTGAAGCAGGGGAGGTTTAGGCTGGATCTAAGGAAGAAATTCTTGACCGTGAGGGGGGTGAAACCCTGGCAGGGGTTGCCCAGAGAGGGGGTGGAGGCCCCATCCCTGGGAACATTCCAGGCCAGGTTGGCCGGGGCTGTGAGCACCCTGGTCTGGTTCAAGGTGTCCCTGCTCCTGCGGGGGGGTTGGGCTGGGTGACCTCTGGGGGTCCCTTCCAACCCAAACCATTCCATGATTCCATGATTGCCTTCCTTTCGCATTGAACTCCCCCATTTTCACAAAGCCAAACACTGACCCACCCTAGACCATCAAACAGAGAGCACTGAACTTGCCAGGTCCTCCCAGCCCTATCAACCTCCCGTGCCTCCACCAATCTATTCTCATCACTCGCTTTCGGAGGGGGTTTTTTTTTCCCCCATGCCACTGCTTTTTCCTGCTTCTACAGAGATGGAATACCAGGGAGCAGACATGCTGCATGCTGTAAAAAAAAGTCCATACCTGAATTCCTCGGAGTGACGACACGCCCATGTAGAGAAAGACACCATAAAGCACAGGCATTGGTATAAACTGGGGGGAAAACAAAAGAAAGCAATAACTTATTTTTTTTAATTGCATTTTCGGTATTACCGCTCCCTTCTACAGGCACTGCCTAAAATTGCCCGAAGCTTTCCCGTTTCCCCAGGGTTAGAGACGTGTCGGGTTTTAAGCAGCAGCGATCTTGTGCGTGCAAGTGAGCAAATACTCTGCTCTAGGCTGAACTTCTGCGCTGTGTTTCATCCGAATAATCCTATTTTCCAGAAAGGCTGGAGGAAAATAGGTAATTTCACCCATGCTGCCATATACCACGTTCTGTCACGGTAGAAAACAACATTTCTACCTATTCTTGGGCCTCCTTTTAGCCTAGGGATGAGATTATTTTGTGGGAGGAACATGCAAGGAAGGCCACTGGGAAGATTTCAGCATGTTAAGCTACTGGGAACTGCTGCTCGGAGGTGCTTGGGGGAGCAAATTGCAACCGATGAAGCGGTGCCTGTTTGAAAGAGAGCGGATGTACTGGTCTGAAGACGCTCAGCTGTAACCCATAAACACGGACGGGCCTGAAGGACACCTGGAAATCAAAGCAGTTGTCTTGCTCGTTTGCCTCAAGCTCACCAAACTGGGGTCTGAAGGGCTGGGAAGTGTAACCAAGGCTGGTTCCCAGCACAGGTCAAGCCCCGAGGTTTGGTAACACCTCCTCCTCTGCCCCACAACCACTCAGGCCTGGAGAGAGGGCACTATTTTTGTATGACCTCCAAAAAGCTCGTGGTTGTTGGGCGTTTTGCATTTTCCTCTTACCTTTAACACAGAAGTGAAGAAGACCGAGCAGCCCATGAGCACAAAGATCATCAAGCCAGTGACTCTCTGCTCTCGTATCCCCAAAAACTTGGGTTGTTCTCCCGGCGCCGAGCAGTTAGACTCCACTTTGAGGCTATTCACGTGGGTGATGGACAGGACGGTCGCAGCCACAAACCAGGGCAACCCCATCACCGAGCACACCCCGAGCATCACGGCCACCATGAAGAGGTCCAGGTGGTACCCACATCCTTTCTGCAGGGAGCAAAACAAGAAACAGAGCATCCCACAGCACAGGAGCAAGGACAACGTTGCACGCGTCAGACTCAAACCCGACTTGAGCTCGGGTCAACTTCTTGAAAATGTAAAACAAGAATTGGAAACAAATAAGGATGGGTCCAGTCTTTGCGCAAGCAGCTTGCATGGAAATCTGGCAGGAGTTTGGACAAAGTGGATTTGGAGAGTGGGTGTGATATCTACTTCTCAAAAAAAACCCCCCAAATTACTATTTTTTTTCATTCATAAAGAAATTTTCACCGCTTGCAAATAAGACGCGACTCGGAATTATCCCTGGCAGCCCTTCAGAATGATTCGTTCCCCCAGCTGCTGCCGGCATTCCAAAACAAAACCCATCTTCTATATTGCTCCAAGATTAATCCGCTGCTCCAAAAGATTGCTCACCTGCACTCCCATGTCCTTTGCTCCCTGTGTCATTATTAATCTAGGGGAGCATCCTGCCATTCTCCCCGACCGATGCCCTCACCAAGCGTAGGAGGTTCCCCCCATACCTGCAGCCCAGAGTGGGTTGGGGACGGGGCCATCTCTTGCAGCCCCTTACCTTCAGCCTGTGCTCCTTCCTGTTCACAATAACGGCAGTGATCTGCTGGTCCATGAATATCAAGATGGTGCAGAGCAGAGCTGGGATGAGCGCAGCCAGCACGGTCCACCAAGGGTTGGGTCCTATGGGGCTGATGAACCACCCGCGGTCATCTCTAGTAGGCTGCAACAAAGCACACACCTCAGGATCATCTCCCAGCCCAGCCACTTCACTGGCTTCAATTTTCCCCTCCATCCCTGCGTCAGAACATCTCCCAGCCCTGGCTTCGTGTCACCCTCTCCCACGGGGTTCAGCAGTGCCAGTGTCCTCTTTGCAAGCACCTGTAGGTCTCTAATTTTGGGGCTGTCTTCTCATTTCCAGAAGGAAATGATGCACTTGGAAGTGGAAGAAGAGATGGTCCCCCCACCAGCATCTCCTCCAGCCTCAGCCCTGGCATCACCTTGCGGCATCCCCAAGGGCTGGAACCAGCTCCATGCCAAAACACCCCGTTACCTTGAACATATGGGGGACGTGGAGCTTTGGTGACGGGATCCCAATCATGAAGTCAATGAGCACCATGACGACGATGGTGAGGAAAACAGCAAAGTCGCTTACGGTGGATCGTACCTGGGGCAAGAAACCAGAGCTGAAAGGGGCATCACAAACAGGGTCATAACACGAGATGGAAAAGTTGGGGACATGAACAACGTTAAGGCTGGTAACAATATCCCACCACTCTGAGGACATGCAGCCAAATCCCCTGGTTAGATACTGCTGCTGTGTTTGTCCCTGTGAGATCTGGTGTCAGACAATAAAAAAAAAAAGTTTAATTAGGTGGAAAAGGGTTGTTTGAACTCAAACCTTTAAAAAAAAATATTGCCACTACAGCCACACTCGCAGCTAAAACGGGAATAAGGCACTGAGGCATCATTTGCTCCTCAAAAGGAAGAAATCGTGTCTATGGCAGCTCCTCGTTTGAACCAACTTCCCCTTGAGCACATAATGCACAGAAGGTGAGGGGGGAAAAAAAAAACCCAAACCCCAACCAACTTTGGAGACCTGGTTTCCCACTGCCTGAGCAAAACCCAAACCGCTCCAGGGCATGTTGTGAGGCAGGTGGGAAACGCTGCAATCATTTTGAGGGACATCCAAGCTGATGGAGAGCTTGGCCTTCAAGGTCAACGTTTCCCAGCTTGACCAAGTGGTGGTAAATACTGTTTAGTGCTCCAGGAAAGCCATTTTGGGAATTTAGTGCAGAGACTGCTGCTGGCCACCATCTTCTACCTACTCTGGTTGGGAAGTAACGGCTGGTTTTAAACTTCTTCAATAAGCTCGACAGGACAAAGGTGGAGAAGAAGAGGATGCAGCACCAGAAGAGGACATTAGGCGTGTAGGGGCCATTGCGTCCACAGGCAGGTCCTTGAAACTCTCCATGCAAATACCGACATTCCTGGAGAAACAGAGTGTCAGGACACAAAGGCAGTGCACATGCGGCAAGGAAACCTCGGATAACTGCGGGGGTTTGAGGATCTTGGTCCAAGATCCATGGCATTGTCACAGCTGCCGCCAACGGAGATCTATATTTAATGACCAACAGCAGCTGAACAAGTGACACATTGAACTACACAGAGGAGAGGGGAGAGACGAGATGTGATGGGACACCATACAACAGACCCACGGCACATCCTCCGCTTGAATGGCAGGCAACCGCGGCTGAAGACACCACCAGCGGGGAAGAAAACTCTTGGAAACTCTTGGGGATAGAGAAAGAGGGAACAGGGAAGGAGGGCTAAGACAAGCGTGATAGGAAAGGAGAAGAGACAAATCGTCCCTTCCCAGTGGAGGGCTCACAGGACATGGCCAAGAGGGGATGCAGATGTCCATAAGGGCCTCCCATCCTATGCCGGGGCTCTGCTTCCAGCAACAACAGCCCGAGAGGCTGCTCAGACATGCAAATTTATGCATGTACTTGCAGACAACACTGAGTAAGAAAGCAAGGCCTGGAGTTATTAGGAACCAATTAAGGAAGCCAATTGCTACCTTCAGGCATGAACTTAAGCCCTCCAACCGCTACAATAATCCAACCACCCACTTAACCTTGCTCCTGGTCAGAACTATTGTCCCGCAACAGGGTCGAGGAGGACGGTTATGACCCACGATGCTGGGGACGAGCTGGACTGGACAAGGTGGACCCTCCTTCCCAGGACCAAGTGGGTTAAAATCACACATTAGATTTAACCCAGGATTTTTTGGAGCAGGACTAGCACAGTTTGAAGCCCATCATCACCTGAAGGGCTCTGAGTTTTGCACCACGCGAATGCCCCCGAACCCTGTAGCCGCGGCGTGAGGAAGCAGTGGCTTGGGGCACTTACAGTCACCGTGAGGTTTTCCCAGGCAAGGCCAGACACATTGATCTTGTGGCTCTCCCAGAAACGCAGGGTTTCATTGCTGGGATGGGCTGGTGCCTCACACTTACAGCTGGGAGGAGAGAAGCCAAGACAGGGGTAAGGGGAAGGCAATGGAGGTGCAGCCCTGAGCTCCTGCCGAGGGGCAGCGGTGGTTTAGGAGGAAAAATAAACGCACTAGTAGATGGTGAGGAAGTCGAGCTTGCTGTGCATGTGCACAGGGTAGGTCTCTCGCAGGTGACTCAGCTTCTCTAAAGCCTCGTAGATGAAGATGATGCAGATGAGGGAGGCGAAGGCTTCTTCGGTGAAGCGGGTGATGTAGCACACCAAACAGCTGGCATCGGTGGCCACCAGCACTATGCAGAAGAAGGCGGTCCACAGCCCGATGCACACCCGCAGGGAGAGATAGGAGAGCGCGTACTCCCTGGGAAACCAAAATAAAACCCAGGGTGGAAAGGCCGGCCAGAGGCTCCAAGCCGTGCCTTCCTTCGGGAAAAATTGGGAGCGATTTAGGAGAGCATCAAGGCTGCAGATGGCAAATGCAGTTTCCACGTACCACTACAGCCAGCCTCGGGGCTGCGGTGCAGGGCGTGGACCCGCTGGAGGAGAGGCCAATTATTTAATTATCATTCTTTAGCAATTATCTTGTGTTAAGACCTCGGAGGCTAATTGAGGTCAGGTCCCTGTTGGGGAAGGTGGTGTCCTCCCACCTCACCCTGATGCCCAAACACCGAAACCGGCTGGTTTTGCATGCAGTCACCTGCTGCCAGCAAGCTGGGGCTTAATGATGAATTTAATTGCAATAAGGGCGCAATAAGGATCAAAGTCATCACAACAAAAGGATTATCATGGAAAATATCCATTTCATATGAGAAGCTCCTACTTTTTCCATAAAATCATCGACACCAGAAATATTTTAGCAGAAAACCGTTTGGATATTTGGGCGAAATACATTTCCACTTCCAGCAAAAATCAGGCTAAGAAGCGCCTGGGTTTGTACTGGGAGGAAAGCAAACCTTCCCTCATCCCCAAACCAGAGCAATGTGCCTCTTCAGGCATCCACGTCTTTATGGTTTCTCCTCCTCCCGCCGCTTCGCTTTAACCCAAAAAACCCCAAATGACCCCATCCATCCTTCAGAGACCAAGGGCTCTTGCACCATCCTAAAGCAGCAGCGTGCGACGTCTGTGGCCCAGAAGACAACTTAAATCTAACAACCCCCACTAAGACAAATACAAGAAGAAGATCTTTCCTCCGTCAGTGCCTTCTGAAGGCTCTGGCAGCGCCCAGCAGCGGCAGCCAGCCTTACTTGCAGAATTTGTAGAGGATCTTCTCAAACACAAGGATAGGTCCGGTGCTGCCGAGGATGGTGAGAGGCTGGCCAGCAAAGAGGGAATACACCACACCGGTCATGGATGCGCCCAGCAGCGACTCCATGGCGCTCTGTCCGGGGAAGGGAGGCAGTAGGGAGTAAATAAATCATTGAGGTGGGGGGAGAAACCAAAGCAAATTCACTGCAGCAAGGACTTTTGCATGAGCTTTGCCCTCCCGAATGCCACCCAACAGAGTGAGGTGCTCACTATGTGGCCATTGGTCGCCTCCCCCAGCAGGCCCCCGAAGGTGATGACGGGGGACATGCAGGCGCAGTAGAGGAAGAGGAAGGACGCCAGACACTGCAGGCTCAGACCATCCCGAAAGTCGCTCCAGAACCACGGGGCTTTTCGCTTCACGTCCAAGATCAAACCTCCAAAGAGCCTGGAGGAAGGAAAAAAATACAAACTGTTCTCCTTGGAAGAGCACGCGGAGTTTTCTTTGCCGCAAAAGGATGAGCACAGGCACAGGAGAGCTTTCACCGCTAAAACAAAGCAGGCTCCTTCACCCGTTGTATAGCCGGCAGAAACTGAGGGACGCAAACAAATCCCGCCCGCACAAAGACCAAGGACCTAACTGAGAGCCTGTCCCCTCTTATTGCAACACTCCAATGCTTCGAGAAGCAGCAGAGCTCTCCCCGGAGGTGGTCACGCATCTGCTTCCACCCCAAATCAAGAAAACCTCTGTGCAATGATGCTGTGGCTGAGCCCAGCTGCCCGGATCTCCCGCCTGCCCAGCCCAGGGGACCAAGCTGGAGCCCCCTCACTGAGCCAACTAACCCCCAAAGCCTGCTCAGATTTTGGTGCACGCTCAGATTTTAGTGGCAAAGAGGAAAAAAAAAAACCCCAAATTATTAAATCTCACACCTTCCCGTCCGCTCCAGCTCAGGACCACTGTGTTTCTCCGGCTTGCTGTGAGAAGAGCTGTCATCGAGAGCTCCCGGCATCTTCCTTTTTTCCTGTTAAAATGGAAATAAAATGAAGATATTTGTAACTGCTGCCTTATTTTGCTTCTGGTCTGGGTGTGTGACTGTGTCAAACCGGGACCTTGTGAATTTGGGCCCCCAAACAGCAGCCCCAGGCGTGCTGCCGCCCTGCCCGTCCCCGTCGTGCCTCCCTCTGCGGCAGCACCCACCTGCGAAGGGACATTTTTGGGGGGCTCGATTCGGATCGATGGATCCCACTCTCCTGGTGGCAAGACCGTGACCTGATCGAGAAACTCATCAATGCCGGCCACGAGGTCAGCCCGGTTCTTGGCTTTGTAGGCAACGTCATGGAAAACCTGCCAGTAGGAGACAACCTGGTGAGAGGACAACCCACCCACCTCGGATGTCCTAGCCAGTGCAATAAGGTCTTGGCTAAATTCCAAATGATTTCCCCCAGATTTCTTGCTGGAAATGGCAGGAAATGTTCCCCAAAAAGGAAAAATCTGTCCATCGTGGTACTTGTAATCATCTCCTCCATGAGGTCCCCATCCTCCAGGGCACATTTTTGCTTAAAGAGGCAAAGTCTTACTGGCCCTGACAATGCCACCACTGGGGACAGTGTGCTGGGGAGCCCGGGGAGAAGGACGAGGTGCAGGATGCACCCTGGGTGGGATCTCAGCCTCCAGGATGTGGGGTGATGCAAATCCGCACGTTTGCTCTGGGGTGCGAAGGAAGGGCGGGCGCGAAGGGAGAGCTGCGGGTGGCTGGGACAGCAAATCCTCTTCCTCACTACTACAGAGGCGGGGAGAGGTGAAGAAAGCCAAAAAGGACCCGGAGATCTCTCTTATCTTGTCTCACCTCATCCGTCATGATGGTAGCCATGGACCGGCCGATCTCATGGTACTGATGGGCTTTTCCTTCTGGTCCAAGCAAAACAAACAGGAACCTGGGCAAGAAAAACAAAATGAGAGAGAAGAACGTGTCCTTGCTCAAAGGGCACCCAAGGAAATCCCCAGGAGCTCCCAGCCCAGAGCACAGCTCGCAAGGGGACACATAGGCTCACCGATTTCCCGGTGTAATTTGAAATTCATCAAAACCAATCACAAATTTAATTTTGGGGCCAACTTTCATTAAAATTGGCCAACGGGTTTAAAAGATACAGCAGGGAAAGGAGAAACGAAGGCGAGGGGATGTGCGTGGGACAACCATGCTTGCTCCCACTGGCCTGGTTCCCTTGGGACGCCAAAGCGCTGAAACCAATTTGATGTCGTTTTGTTGGTTGGGTGTTTTTTTTTCAATAAAAACTTTGTGCTTCTCATTCAGACCTGGTTGGGATGGGAACTTCGGTCATGCCCGAGAGGAGGACAGCTGGGGTCAGGCGGACAAACGCCACGATGGACTGGCGAAGGAAATCCAGTTGTCCTACGAGCACATTGGATGCCTCAGCTCCGGTGGGAATTTTCTTCATGAAGTGCAACTCCGCCTGGGCACAACAAGCGATTTTCAGGCAATTCCCCCAAAAGCAAAGCCCACGGCACTCTGCATCACGCTCCGCAGCCAAGTTTGCAAGAGCAAATCTGGCCCTAAAGGCTTAAGAATGCTACGAGGGTCTCACCTTGCTTAAATCCATTGCATTGGTCTCATGGTTCACCCCATTTTTAGCTTCTGCAGTGGTGGGAGAAGGATGAGGGGTGAGTGTTTGGGCTGGTAGGAAAAAGAAAGACACTCAGAAAGATGGACAAGGAGCAATTGGGATGCTTCTCCTTTGCCAGGACAAGTCTAAGGGGGCCAAAGCCCTGCAGCAACCTTCATGCGGTGCCTAAGCCCTGCAGGAACCCTCTCCCAGTGCCTAAGCCCTGCAGGAACCCTCTCCCGGTGCCTAAGCCCTGCAGGAACCCTCACCCGGTGCCTAAGCCCTGCAGGAACCCTCTCCCAGTGCCTAAGCCCTGCAGGAACCCTCTCCCGGTGCCTAAGCCCTGCAGGAACCCTCACCTGGTGCCTAAGCCCTGCAGGAACCCTCTCCCAGTGCCTAAGCCCTGCAGGAACACTCTCCTGATGCCTAAGCCCTGCAGGAACCCTCACCCAGTGCCTAAGCCCTGCAGGAACTCTCTCCTGGTGCCAAACCCTGCAGGAACCCTCTCCTGGTGCCAAACCCTGCAGGAACCCTCTCCTGGTGCCTAAGCCCTGCAGGAACACTCTCCTGATGCCTAAGCCCTGCAGGAACCCTCACCTGATGCCTAAGCCCTGCAGGAACACTCTCCTAGTGCCAAACCCTGCAGGAACCCTCACCTGGCTTGTCCAGAAGGTGCAGGTCTGCCTGCTTCTTGCTCGCATCAGCAAACGAGCGGACAATGGGGAGAAGGTTGTTTCTTTTCTTCTCATTCTGATGGTGATGCTTCTTCAAAAGGACTTCTCGAACTTTCGCCCGCGTGCGCTCGTCAAACTCCGCGGACTGTTCTTGCTGGCCCAGGATCATATCTGGGGGTGGCAAAGGGGATGAAGCCATCAGAGCAGAAATCCCCGCACATCCCGACCCCCGAAGCCCCCGGGGAAGGGTGTGCCATGCAGGATCCCCTAACGCAGGCTCAGCCTTGCTGAGCAAGGCTTTTTAATGCAGCTCAGCCTTTGCAGCAAAAGCAAGAATTTTTTTTTGCTAAAAAACATCATCAAAGTACTTATTCATCACTGAGATAATTATTTCCCATTCTAAATAATGCAATTTTCCTGTCCGATCTGGCCTTTCTGTCTGACTCGAAACATTTAACCCAATTACAAGCAATCTATGGCGCAGACTTTCCCCGAATTTCCTTGGCTGCTCGACTGCAATTTGCCCAGCCCAGGGAGAAATGTGCTAAGAACGGCTCTGATTTCTCCAGTTCTTGCAAGGGCTGAAGGGAGACCTGACAGTCACAGGTAATTTCTCCAAAGCTGCTTTTTCAATTAACTTCAATTATTTTCCCCACAGAAATATACTGCTTGGTCACCTGCCAGATAAACTCTGCCTTTAAACCTCTTAAATCCTGGATGGATCCCAAGAGGGCCAAGGGCATCCTGGCTTGGATCAGGGCTGGGGTGGCCAGCAGGAGCAGGGCAGGGACCGTGCCCCTGTGCTGGGCACTGGGGGGGCC
>JAKFQP010001392.1:16120-28442 GCA_023375905.1 Nycticorax nycticorax | reverse complement strand
TTGCGAGGGTGCTGCCTGGGTCAGGGCTGCCTGAAGCTCCAGATTCCCCTCAAGGAATTTCCAAGGGGGCTTTTCAAGAGGAAGGTAAAGAGGGAAGGAGCCTGTCCTTTGAGTTTCCTCCTCTGGGTTGGCCGGGTGGGCAGTGAGAGACTGGAATTTATTCCTTCTGCTCTGGAGAAGGCACGGAAAGCCCAGTTCTCATCAGGACTTGTTTGAGCTGCTCCTAAGCCCCTGCACACACAGAGATGTCCCTGGGCAGTGCCCTGCTGCCAGGAGCTGTCTGCAGGGCAGAGCTGGGCACACAGCGGGTGGGATGGAGACTGTGAACACAGACAGGGATGAGATGTGGGGACAGAGAAACAGCTCCTGTCAGGGACATCTCCAGGTAGCAGAGACATGGGCAGGGAGGAAGCAGGAGCTGCTGCCAGAAACACCATGGGAGTGGGGATTGAGGCACGTCCCTGCTATCCCCTGCAGCACCAAAATCTTCAAGGAGCACCCTCCTGGTGTCCTCTCCCAGACAGCACAGCCTTTGTCTCCAGGGTCATGGGGTTTCAGGCTGAGGCTTCTCCTTGGCAGCCCAACCCACAGTGAGGAGAGAGGCCTGAGTGCCTGTCTGTCTGTCCCTCTCCTTCCTCCCTTGGCAGAAGCATTGGGGCTTTTCTCTGTGTTTCCCTTTCCATCCTTGATGGCTTTGTTCCCACCTTACCTCGGGGCTCTGGGCACTGCAGTGGGTTGGGGTAGCAATGAGCTGACCCTCACTTAATGGTACCCCATCTTCAGGACTTTTGAATCTTTCCCTGGGGGTCCTGCTGGGATACAGGCTGCCCTCCAGAAGGGCACAGCTCTCCCATGGACTCTCTTTGCCCCTTGGAGAAGACAACTCAGTGCTAAGGCCATGGCAGTGTGGCTCATGGTCTGTGTGTGGGCAGCTGCAATGAGCCCTGTGTGTCTGTGGATGGGATGGGGAGAGCTGAAATCCTCCTTGGGTACGATGGGATGGTGGGGAGGGGTTTGGAGGTCTGCATTTAGGAACTGAATTCCTCTGCTCTCAGAAGTTTCCAGTTTCTCCTCAGACGAACATCTGGGTGTGATCATCCTCCAGCTCAAGGAGCTGCATGGAAAGGGCAGCTGAGACCAGGGCTGATGGACAGACCAGCTCCCCACAATCTGCACGAAGGGACAGTCCCTTTGCCTGTCAGCACCCACAGAATTTTGCTTGGAGCACAGCAGAACCACCAACGATTTCTGCTTCAAAAGGACCCCTCATGTTTGGTGAGGCAACTAGAAAAAAAAAACACAATCTGAAATCTGTGCTGCTCAGCTCTGCAGTCAGATGAAATGGGAGCGACAATGCCAAAAAGCTCATTGATATCAAGAGTGGATTTGATCTGAGATCACCCCATGTTGCTCTTACCTATTGTCGTAGGGCAGGACTGACACCTCCAGGGCCCACAGCAAAGACACCTGCTCCCCATGGCACCCTCAGCCAGCAGAAAACAGAGTTCATGAAAGGGACCTGCCAAAGGTCCCCCTGAAAGGGGCAAGGAAGTCTGGGGGGTTTCCATGAGAACTGGAATAGGTTTTCCTGAGAGAACTCTCCCCTAACTTCTCATTGCCTTTACCTCCTTGGACAGGTCCTGATGCACAGTGGCAGCAAATGTCCAACAGCAGCTCCATCACTGAGTTCCTCCTCCTCGCATTCGCAGACACACGGGTGCTGCAGCTCTTGCACTTCGGGCTCTTCCTGGGCATCTACCTGGCTGCCCTCCTGGGCAACGGCCTCATCGTCACCGCCATAGCCTGCGACCACCGCCTCCACATCCCCATGTACTTCTTCCTCCTCAACCTCTCCCTCCTTGACCTGGGATCCATCTCCACCACTATCCCCAAAGCCATGGACAATTCCCTGTTTGACACCAGGGCCATCTCCTACTGGGGATGTGCTGCACAGGTTCTTCTGTTTGTCTCTTTCATTTCAGCAGAGTATTACATTCTCACCGTCATGGCCTATGACCGCTACGTTGCCATCTGCCAACCCCTGCACTACGGCACCCTGCTGGGCAGCAGAGCTTGTGCCCACATGGCAGCAGCTGCCTGGGGCAGTGGGTTTCTCCATGCTGTGCTGCACACGGCCAATACCTTTTCACTCCCACTCTGCCATGGAAATGCTGTGGACCAGTTCTTCTGTGAAATCCCCCAGATCCTCAAGCTCTCCTGCTCAGACCCAGACTACCTCAGGGAGATTGGTCTTCTTGTGCTTAGTGCCTGTTTATTCTTCGGCTGTTTTGTTTTCATTGTGCTGTCCTATGTGCAGATCTTCAGGGCTGTGCTGAGGATCCCCTCTCAGCAGGGACGGCACAAAGCCTTTTCCACGTGTCTCCCTCACCTGGCTGTGGTCTCCCTGTTTATCAGCACTGCAGTGTTTGCCTACCTGAAGCCCCCCTCCATCTCCTCCCCATCCCTGGATCTGGTGGTGGCAGTGCTTTACTCGGTGGTGCCTCCAGCAGTGAACCCCCTCATCTACAGTATGAGGAACCAGGATCTCAAGGAAGCTGTGTGGAAACTGATAACTGGATGATTTCCAGAAGCTGTAGAGTGTCCATCTTCTTCAGCATATGACTCATAGTGTAACTCATTAGAGGCCCAGCCTTTCTTTATTTGGTTTTCTTGTTATTGTTTTTGGGTTAGGGTTTTTTTTCTTTTCTTGATTTTTAAACTTGTGATGATTGTGTCCTCAATGAAATGTTGACACCCCACTTCTACTTCATTAGCTACGTCACTAGTGTGACCCAGAGATTGCATAAATAAGGAGCTATACTTCTTCTGTGATTAAACAAAACAAATGTCCTTGCATTGACTTGTTTTCCTGAGAGCCAAGCAACTGAAACTGAACCAAAAACGCTCCCCCATAGGTGAAGAAAGGACGATGGGCAATCAACCCACACCTACAGAATGGGGAATGTTCCCAGCCCTTAGGCAAATCTATTCCCTCTCTCACATGACCTGCGTAGTGTTTGTGCTTGGGAAAACCCTCATCCTCATGTGGGTGGTGGTGAACCAGTATCTGCACACCCCCATGGGCTTCTTCTTCAGGCATTTCTCTTTGCTGCAGATCCTCTACAGATCCACCACACTGCCCCAGCTGGTGGCCAGCTTTGTGACTGGGGATAGCACCGTCTCTGCTCACCATGGTGTTAGAATTGTTTCCTGCACCTTTAGCATGGACAGAGGGTTTACCACTGGTGACCACATCCTACAATCAGTACTGGGCTCTGTGCCACACCCTGCTCCCTACAAGGCTCATCAGCTGGGAGGTCTGCCTCCAGGGGGCAGCTTCCCCTTCACTATGGGGATTTCTTTCATCTACAGTAATAATTTCATCCGTGTCCCAGGCACACTTCTGTGGCCACAGTGGAGCAGACCACTTCTTCCCTGATTTCACCCCACTGCTGGAGCTCTCACGCAGTGACACCGTGACACTCATGCTCTTTGCTTTCATAAACTGCTTTTTAGATCCCATCCTCCCCTTCCTGTTCACATGGTCATCCCATGTGCATCAGAGATGCCACCCTGGGGCAGCTCACCCATCCAACATGGGCAGGCAGAAAGCAGCCTCCACCCACTCCTCTCACCTCACTAGTGCACTGTTTTCTATGACACCCTCATCCTGTGTGATACCCAGAGCAGCCCTCCTGAGATCATTTGATAAAGACCTTCTACACCATCCTCACATCCCTGTTCAATGCCTTCATCTACATCCTGTGGACTAGAAAGCGTGGGGTGGACACGGGACACTGAGAAAAGTGCTCAGGTAAGCTGTGAGCTGCACAGAGAGCCCATTGGAGTTCATAGAATGATAGAATACTTTGTATTGGAAGGGACCCCTAGAGGTCATCTAGTCCAGCCCCCCTGCAGGGAGCAGGGACACTGCTAACTAGATCAGGTTGCTCAGAGCCCCATCCAACCTGGCCTTGAATGCTTCCAGGGATGGGGCCTCCACACACTACCTCTATGGGAAACCCGCTCCAGTGTTTCACCACCCTCATTGTAAAGAATTTCTTCCTTAGATCTAGTCTAAACCTACCTTGCTTCAGCTTAAAACCACCACCCCTTATCCTCTCACAGCTGGCCCTACTAAAAAGGTTGTCCCCATCTTTCCTATGGGCTCCCTTTAAGTACTGAAGGGCCGCAATCAGCTCTGCCCGCAGCCTTCTCTTCTCCAGGCTGAACAACCCCAACTCTCCCAGCCTGGCCTCATAGGAGAGGTGCTCCAGCCCTCAGATCATTTTTGTAGCCCTCCTCTGGACCCACTCCAACAGTTCCATGTCCTTGTGTTGAGACCTCCAGAGCTGGACGCAGTACTGCAGGTGAGGTCTCACCAGAGCAGAGTGCACCCTTCTGGTGCCCCTCATGCCATCCATTGACTCAGGAGGGGTGAGGAGAGGTTGCCAGTGAAGACTGAGGCAAAAAAGTTGTTGAGTACCTCAGCCTTCTTCTCATTTGCTGTTACCAGATTGCCGCACATCAGCAGGGGTATGCTTTCCTTAACCATACTTTTCCAGCTGATATACCTGTAGAAACCCTTTTTGTTATTCTTCGTATCACTTGCCAAGTTTAGTTCCAGCTGCGCCTTGGCCTTCCTGACCCCACCCCTACACAACTGGGCAGTGTCGCTATACTCTTCCCAGGATGGCTGTCCCTGCCTCCACGCAACGCCTGCAGCTGTTGGGTAGAGGAGAGTCCTTACCCCTCTGATGGGGTCTGATGACTGATGCCTCTGACTGATGGCAACAGTCAATGGCACACAGGCAGCCAATCACATTCCCTGCGATGCCATCTGCGGTGTCTGTCACACACCCGTCCTGAATGGGCATTGTTTTCCTGGAGGTCCTCTGCTGTTCCTGCAAGCCCAGGCATCTCATGTATCTCCCTGGGCCTGGATGCGAACAGGGAATGGAGCAGATGTCCTGAATTCTGTAAGTCGGTGTGGGGATGAACATGGGGCAACGGGCAATGTGGTGAGTGGAGATCTAGTTAACCAGCGGAAGAAGAAAGAGACTGAGCTCTCCCTGTGGCACCTGACTGCAACTGTTCAGGTGAATAACTCTGTGAGCTGCCCTGACCATCATGAGTTCAGCTGCCCTTCATTTGGACATCAGCTGTCATTGCATTTGGCCAAAGGGAATTCTCAACAGCCTCTAAGAACAAGCCCCCAGGTGCTGCCCTATTGCTGTGAAATGATCCATTTCAGTTTACAGCTCCCTGCATGTGTCTTTGGCCACCTCTGGCACCTCAAATGTCATCAGACATTTGCATCTCACTCCTAGATTTTCATGCCCAACTTTATGGTTATTAGCAGAGATTACTCTGCAGGAAAGAAGTGTCTCTCCCCAGCTGAGGGAGGGAACATCAGGGATGACTTCAGCCTCTTTTACAGCAGTTTCCCCTGAAGCCCCAGGGACACCTGGAGGGAGCCCAGAGGGGGCAGAGCAAGTGCTGCCTTGGGCTGGTCCTGTGCTGCTGAGCTGGGCTTTTCTCCAAGAAAATGTTCTCTATGGAGAAATTGCTGTTGGGTTGGTGAATTGAGCCATGAGTGTCCTTGGCTTGTAGTGGGGTGCTTAGACCGAGAGAGGGTGCGACATTTACCAGTCTGCACTGGATCCCTCTGTTCTCAGTAGTGTCTGGTTGTTTTTCAGGGATAACACAAGACTGTGATCACCCTCGATCTCATGAAGAACAAGCCCACGGCAGCTCAGAAGTCGGAGGGACAGAGCAGCTCCCTTCACTCTGCACTAAGACAGAGGCAATCCTTTTGTCCTTGCAGGACTTGCTCTGTTCCCCCTGAGTCCAGTAGAAATGCTGAGGGTTTCGGACATCCAAGAAAAGCCTGCAGGTGAGATGGGAGGAGCTTTAAAAACACCGAGCCTCTTCAACTGCTTTCTGCCATCCCCCCAGATTGCAGATGCTGACAGGCCCTTCTGCTTTAGGAACACTTTCATCTGACAGAGTCAAAAGCCAGGACTGCCCCCTGCCCGCACCATTCCCATGAGCTCACTGGTACAGATCAGGACTGACTCTTCAGCAGCCAGTGGGCAGAGGCCCTGTGCCTCAAAGCACGCTCGGCCAGCACAAGCGAGGACTGCAGACACAGAGCTGAGGGAAGGTCTCCTGGAAACGGAATGGGGAGCAAGGAGTGTACATGGTGAAAGTCCTTGGTTTTCCTCAGAGACTTCTCCTCTAACACTTCATCGACTCTTCCTCTAAGAAAATGTCCCAATGTCCAGAGGCAGCAGCCGTCCAATAGTATCTCCATAACCCAGTTCCTCCTCCTGGTCTTTGCAGACACACGGGAGCTGCAGCTCTTGCACTTCTGGCTCTTCCTGGGCATCTACCTGGCTGCCCTCCTGGGCAACGGCCTCATCATCACCACCATAGCCTGTGACCACCGCCTCCACACCCCCATGTACTTCTTCCTCCTCAACCTCTCCCTCCTCGACCTGGGCTCTATCTCCACCACTTTTCCCAAGTCCATGGCCAATACCCTCTGGGATACCACAGCCATCTCCTATGCTGGATGTATTTCTGAACTCTTTCTGTTTGTATTTTTGATGTCAGCAGAGTATTGTCTTCTCACTGTCATGGCCTATGACCGCTACGTTGTCATCTGCCAACCCCTGCACTACGGGACCCTCCTGGGCAGCAGAGCTTGTGTCCACATGGCAGCAGCTGCCTGGGGCTGTGGGTTCATCAATGAGGTCCTGAACACTGTCACTACATTGTCTCTTCTTCCAAAGTTGAGGTCAGGAACAGAGTGCAGAAATTGCCCTCGTGAGGCTGTGCTGCTGTGCTGGGGTTCTCCATGGGATGAGGGGAGGAGGACATGGGGTGATGTGTTAGGGCATGGGACTGTAGCAAGATTTCATTGGTAGCCTCAGTATTTGGCCACTTGCACCACTGGCTGCTCTTTGCAGGTTTATGGATGAGTTTTGCTTCACAGCCATTTCCCTCCTGCTGCTGGGCTCAGTGCCTGCACTTATTGACCTCTCCTTGTGCAGACCCTGGCAGGCCCTGGATCAGGGATGTCTGTGAAACCCAAATGGGATGCGGAAAGGGGTGGTTAGGTTCCAGGACCCTGGTGGAGGCTGTCTCAAGTAGAAGGAACCAAAGCGGGACAGGGCACTCTGTGAGCCGACACAGGAAGGGCACATGAACAACCACAAAACCATGGAGAAAACACAAAGAGTAAATTTATTTTCATTATCTCCCCAACCAGGGCATCACTGAAGCAGCATCCCAGCAGAGGCCCACAAGTGGGGATGCAAGCACTGTGGAGCTCGGTCCATGCTAGAGGATCACTGAATCTGCTGGTTTTGCCTGTTTATCAGGGATTCACGCAGGCATAGGTTACCACTGTGCCTTGATCTTCCCCACAGCAGGGCAGGAATCTCAAGCATGTTCAGCATGGTGCCTGTAAGAGTCTATCACAGGTCTGTGTGCAAGCACACAAGACTAAAGAACACTTAGTATGAGATATGTGGTCTTCTACACCCCAGCTGCAGGTCACTTGAGCATGTTTACAATCCTCATTGATAATTTTCTGTTATTTTCCCACATTCCACCCCCTCGCTCAAGAGACCACTTCTGCTGGAGCTGGCAAAGCTGGAGGTACATATTTGGGCCAGTAGGGTGTAGCACAGAGTAATTTACAGAGGCACGCAACAGACACATCTAGGAAAAGGAATAAAGATATCCCTAAAACAATGCTGTGAATCAGCTGACCCACTGTCATGGTTTAACCCGGCTGGCAACTCAGCACCATGCAGCCGCTCGCTCACTCCCCCCACAATGGGACGGGGGAGAAAATCAGAGGAGTAAAAGTGAGAAAACTTGTGGGTTGAGATGAAGACAGTTTAATAGGGAAAGCAAAAGCTGCGCACACAAGCAAAGCAAAGCAAGGAATTCATTCACCGCTTCCCATCTGCAGGCAGGTGCTCATCCATCTCCAGGAAAGCAGGGCTCCATCACGCGTAACGGTGACTTGGGAAGACAAACGCCATCACACCGAACATCCCCCCCTTCCTTCTTCTTCCCCAGCTTATATCCTGAGCATGATGTCATATGGTCTGTAATAGCCCTTTGGTCAGTTGGGGTCAGCTGTCCTGGCTCAGTCCCCTCCCAGCTTCTTGTGCACCTGGCAGAGCTGAGAAGTCCTTGGCTGGTCTAAGCACAACCCAACAACAACTAAAACATCAATGACTTATCAACATTCTTCTAGTACTGAATCCAAAACACAGCACTATACCAGCTACTTGGAAGAAAATTAACCCTGTCCCAGCCGAAACCAGGAAACCACTCATCCCACAGCCCCAGCCCCTCTGAAGGGCACAGTAGCTGCTGGGGGGGGCAAAGAGGGGAGTTCAGGCTCCCCAGTAGCCCCAGGGCTGGCAATGGTCCCAAGGGCATGAGCAAACAGAGGCTACTCACTCCATGGCTGTTCTTAATTCAGATTGGAGGTGACCCCCAACACCAACGGAATTTGCCCCCTCCTCTGCTCCCACCAGCTCCTCTCCCCACAACACCACAAGAGTGCTGAACTTGGACTTTCTCAGGCAGCTCCTGCATCTCTCCAGTCTCCCCTCCCTCTGCCAGCTGAGTCCCCATTGACTCCCATGGCTCTGTAGAGTCCTTGTTTTTGGATACCTTGATTTAGCTCTATCCTTTTGGGGGACTTCCCCTTTGAGGGTGTATCACCTTCTGAGTCTCCATACATCCAACCCCATGGCACGTGGTGAGTTCCCATCCCCTCCTCACCCCTACTAATTTGTTTCCAGAGAGTCCGGGATATGCCGTCAGTCCTGTCATACATGAAACAACCTGAGGGAATAATGGGGAGCTCATGCACACACTCACCTGCCATTGGGCACCATAAAAAGAGCTTTGAAATCCAGAACATGTCATCCAACGGAACCTTATACTATGATGGGCTTATCCCAAAACACAGTGAGAAAATATGTAGAAGCATCTCCTAAAAAAATGCAATTCCTTGGATATTTTTTGGAAGCAAGATTGGAGGAAAAGCCCAGCCTCCAAGTACTGCACCAGGGAGAACCACTTTTATTGAAGAGCATAATAATAGGTAACATGTGACACAGTGTTGTGCAAGGGTCAGACACAAGAGGACTAAACCTGAATAGAATGAGAATATCCCCAGAACATTTTCTTTTACTAGAATTATCACAACATAAAAAAGCATACTCATGGCCTAAGATAAACACTGGGAAAGATGAAGAGAAAGGGAGGCAGGTTAGTGTCAGTGAAACAGCACTCAATGTATAAGTTTCCATAGGGCCTCCTTGAGGTCCTGGTTCCTCATGCTGTAGATGAGGTGGTTCACTGCTGGAGGCAGAACCACGTACAGCACTTCCACCACCAGATCCAGGGATGAGGAGGACATGGAGGGGGGCTTCAGGTGGTCAAACACGGCAGTGTTGAGAAACAGGGAGACCACAGCCAGGTGAGGGAGGCACGTGGAAAAGGCTTTGTGCCGTCCCTGCTGAGAGGGGATCCTCAGCACAGCCCTGAAGATCTGCACATAGGACAGCATGATGAAAACAAAAACCACAAAGACAAAAAGGACACTAAACAGAATAAGTCCAAACTCCCTGAGAGAAGCATCTGAGCAGGAGAGTTTGAGGATCTGGGGGATTTCACAGAAGAACTGGTCCACAGCATTGCCTTGGCAGAGAGGGAGTGAAAATGTATTGGCTGTGTGCAGCACAGCAGTGAGGAAGCCAGTGCCCCAGGCAGCTGCTGCCATGTGGACACAAGCTCTGCTGCCCAGGAGGGTCCCAGAGTGTAGGGGACGGCATATAGCAATTCTAGCGGTCATAGGCCATGACAGTGAGAAGACAATACTCTGCTGACATCAAAAATACAAACAGAAAGACTTGGGCAACACATCCTCAGTAGGAAATGGCCATGATGTCCCAGAGGGAATTGGTCATGGATTTGGGGGCAGTGTTTGAGATGGATACAAGGTCAATGAGGGAGAGATTGAAGAGGAAGAAGTACATGGGGGTATGGAAGTGGTGGTTTCAGTCTATGGCGGTGTGGGCTATGCAGAAGTCTGTCCACTCCTATAACAATAGTGAAAGAGGATCTTGGATGATCTCAGATTAAAACCACACATGTGATATCAAAGACTTTTTAGCATTGTTGCTCCGAATTCACCTGACTGCAGAGCAGAGCTGTGGGGATTTTGTTTTGTGTCTTCTCTTCCAGTTGCCCCACCACAGCTCAGGAGTGGGTTTCATGCAGAAATCCCTGGCATTTCTGCTGCACTGCCAGGGAAATTTTGTGGGTCCTGAGAGGCAAAGGGACTGTCCCTGAGTGCAGAGGGAGGACAGCCGCTCTGTCCATCAGCCCTGGTCTCAGCTGCCCTGTGCTGGCAGCTCTTTCAGCTCCAGGACCATCGCACTCAGGGGTTCCCCCCAAAAGAAACAGGGCACTGCTGAGAGCAGAGGAATCCAGTTTCCAAGTGCAGATCTCCAGACCCCTCAGCCCCTCGTACCTGAGGAGGATCTCAGCTCTGCCGTCCCAACCAGGCACACTGAGGGCTCATGGCAGCTGCCCACCTACAGCCGCCCAGCAGCATTTCATTGGCCTCAGCACTAGGGTTCTTCTCCATGGGGCTCCTGCATAACATAGATATGCCAGGGGAGAGCTTTGCCGTGCTGGAGGGCAGCCTGCAGCCCAGCAGGACCTCCCAAGCAAAGAGTCCCATCTCCTCCCTTTGTTACAGCCTGAAAAGATACGCTTATCCCTGCCAGCTGCACACACTGCAGTACCCAGAGCCCCAAAAATTCATGGGAGGCGAGTGGGATGCTTTTACTACATGGACATACGTGCATGGCAGTGCATACAGCATTGGTGTCTGAGCTGCACTTGAATCCTCACTGCCTCCCCCAACCAGGGAGCGTAACAGTAAGAACAAGGGCAGCAGGAAGAAGATGAGAAGATGCCCAAGGACCCCTTTGCAAGGGAGGCAGGAGAGGGAGACCCAGTCAGACATGGGATTTTATCTCCTCTTTGGTGGTCAGGCTGCTGGGAAGGCAACTCATGGCCATGAATCCATTACACTGAGGACAGAGGCTCTGCTGTGTGAGTGAGAAGAGCAGGAGGTGGCTGCAGGGAAAGCATCTGCATTGCAGGGGGTGGCAGGGAGATGCCTGAATCCCTCCTCCCACAGCATTTCTGGCAGCAGTTCTCTCTTCCTTCCTGCCCATGGCTCTGCTGCCTGGAGCTCTTCTTGGTCAGGTCCTTTTTCTCTGTCCCCACCTCTCCTCCCTCTGCATGCTCACAGTCCCCATCCCTCCTGCTGTGTGCTCAGCTCTGCCCTGGAGACACCTCCTGGCAGATGGGTACTGCCCAGAGATATCCCTGTGTGTGCAGAGGGGAAGGAGCAGCTCAGACAAGTGCCAACGAGAACTGGGGTCTCATTGCCTCCTCCAGAGCACAGAAGTAAATTCCCATCTCCCACTACCCACCCAGCCCACCAAGAGAAAACTAAAAGCACAGATTTCTAGTCTTTCAGGGAATGCCCTACCTTAACATCCATCTCTAAAATGGCTAATCTGCAAAGGTCCTCTTGGTGATGTTGAAATCTGAGCAGCCTTTCCCCATGCTGCACCCTCTGGAGAGCAGAAGGATCCTGCCCTTCCAGGGATCACTCCTTCCACACACAGACTCCACCCACAGCGTTCTTGGGAACTACCTGGGCAGCCTGATTGCTGATCCTGGCAGGCGGCAGAGTCCCTGCCCTGGTACACAGACCCCTGTGACACTGAGACCCTGCTCAGAAGAACAGCCCTGGGCAGCCCTATCTGCACACCCTTCTTCAAGTCCCTGGAGCCATCCCCGGGAGAAGGCAGACATCATGCCCTGTCCTTCTGATGCTGCAGCAGGGAAGCCCTGCTCTGCAGCACATCCTCCTCCTCTACAGTGGAGAATAGCTGAGGATCCTTCTGAAAGACCATACCTGCTGTGGGATATACCAGCCTTTGGATATCCCTCCAGGAACACCAGCTACAGCATTCTGCACCCAGAGACGTACCATGAGAGGGCTGTGAAGATTTCTCCCCCAGTGAGCTCTCAGCATCCTCCCACCCTAAACAGACTGTAACATCTCTCCTACTTCTCTCCTGCACACCAGTGCCCACAGGCAGCACCCTCAGCCCGGCTGCGCTTTGCAGAGGAGCTGCTCCTGGGCAGAGCTGTCTCTCGGCAGCGCTGCCCACTTGCCATCAGCTCCCTCCATCCC
>JAKFQP010001392.1:0-11590 GCA_023375905.1 Nycticorax nycticorax | reverse complement strand
CAGGTGTGAGCAGGTGGATGATCTGCTCTGCCTGGTAGCAGAGCTGAAAGAGGAGGTGGAAAGATTAAGGAGCATTAGGGAATGCGAGATGGAGATAGACTGGTGGAGCCGCACCCTACCGTCCCTCAGGCCAAGGCAGCAGACAGAGGCTCCACAGGAAGCAGAGGATCCCCTGTCCTCTTGCCAGCGAGCAGAAGTTAGGGACCCAAGAGATGGTGGGGAGTGAAAAACGGTCTCTGCTCGGGGCGGGAGGAGAATCCCCTCCCGGGCTCCCTCACCTTCCCAGCTGCCCTTGCATAACAGATATGGGGCTCTGGAATTGAGGGCCAGGCAAATGAGGATGGGGATGGAGGTCCATCCAGGGGGTTGGCTAGGGAGAGTAGGTCACCCCTACCTATCAGGACTGCCTGTGCTAAGAAAAAAAAATCTTGTGGGCGATTCCCTTCTGAAGGGAATGGAAGGCCCGACATGCCGCCTGGACTCATCCCACAGGGAAGTCTGCTGCCTCCCTGGGGCCCAGGTCAGGGACATTGCGAAGAGACTCCCTAGTCTGGTACGGCCCTCTGATTCCTATCTGCTATTGATTGTACAGGCAGGCAGCGATGCGATGCCAGAGAGAAGTCCCAAATTGATCAAAAGGGACTTCAGGGCACTAGGAAAAATGGTTGAAGGATCAGGAGCGCAGGTAGTGTTCTCCTCAATCCCATTAGTGTCAGAAGGGAACATGGAAAGGAACAGGAAAACTAGAGTGGTTATCACATGGCTCAAAGGTTGGTGCAGCGGAAACTGAAAAAGTCCGTGACTGGTGCCAGAACTACTGAGCAAGAACTAAACCATCACCATTCTAAATCAAAACACAGCGCTGTGCCAGCTGCTAGGAAGAAAATTAACTCTATCCCAGATGAAACCAGGACAGTATCCACCTCTTTTCTATACTGTCTACATCGTGCCCAGGTCCTACCCTTTCCAATATTTTCCAATTAATCACCACCACTGTCTGTCTCTTTTGATATATACAGACAAATATCATTCCCTCAGTCTATGGGGAGTCCCTCTAAAATGTCCATTTGGTTTATTTAGTCCATGGTTTTGGGGTCCATCTGTTGTAACAGTCTTTCAGGGCATGAGAGATGGGGTGTGGTGTTGGTTTGTTGCATGCTGAAGCCAGTGCTGGTTCCATCACTGCTGCACTTGCTCATTTCTTCAAAATTCATTCTTCATGAACCTGGGCAATTCTTACTGTTACACCATTGATAGGACATATAGCAATAGTAGAAATGGTGACACACTGTATTATACAGCAATTAACATCACACCATTTGGTTCATTGGCTGTTTTTGACAAAAATCAAATCCCCTTGAGGGACACATTGGACTTCCCCATCCTTCTGCATCACCCACCAAGTGGAGCCAGGTCCTTGAGCAAAAGCAATCCCACAAATGGGTTTGCCTTTGCCTGAGGCAGGAGTAACCCAGACTGTCTGGCCCAGCATATTTTTAATGTGCGCTGCAGGGACTTTATCCCCTATACATAAGAGGTTTGATTGGGCAGGGCCAGCTCAGTTGGCAGATCCCCTAATGCTGACTGACCAGGTGGCCTTTGCTAAATGTGTATCCCAATGTTTGAATGTCCCAGCACCCATTGCTCTCAGGGCAGTCTTGAACAGTCCATTGTATTGCTCCATTTTCCTGCAGGCTGGCACATACCCACTCAGTGCTGTGCTCTTTGGCCCAGGTGTCTATGAGGTTGTTTCGGAAATGAATTCCGAAGTCTGACTCAGTTCTTGCTGGGGTGCCATGTTGCCATAGGACTTGCTTTTCAAGGCCCAGGACAGTATTCCAGGCATTGGCATGGGGCACAGGATGTGTTTCCAGCCATCCGGTGGTTGCTTTCACCATGGTGAGCACACGGCGCTTGCCTTGGGGGGATTGTGGGAGTGTGATATAACCAATCTGCCAAGCCTCCCCAAATTTATATTTCAATCATCATCCTCTGTGGATACATTCCTAGCATAACAAGGACATCAGGTTCTGATAGGGTTGGAATGCTATTAAAGGGGAAACGCTTAGCCAGTGTATGGGACGCTATTAAAGGGGAAATGCTTAGCTAGTGTATGGAACTTAGTTGCTGGAGTAGAGAAGCAGTAACCGCAAGCAGGGTAAGATGATGACAATGAAATAACCAATGAGTGAGTTAGAGGCTTATATGCTTGCTGGATAGACGAATTAGAAAAGTCTACGTGACCGTGTGTACGGGGCTTGGAAGAGTATAAAAGCTGCATGCAAAGTTATAATAAACGGCTTCTGGTGATCATATTGGTCGGCGCCAGGAGTCCGGTCTTCCTCAGTCCTCCATACCGGAGAGGCTTTAACCGCTTGGCTTGCTTGATCTCAGTGCACTTACTCCACATAGCATCAGTTGCATGATGTGTAGAGGGGACCCTCCCTCTTGCTAGAAAGGACTGTTGTGGTTCAACCCGGCATGAGACTAAGCACCACAGAGCCGTTCGCTCACTCCCCCGCTCCCTCATTGGGATGAGGGAGAGAATCGGGAAAAAAATAAAACCGTGGGTAAAGCTGAACTCAGGAAGGAAGAGGGGATGCTGAGAGTGTCCTTGGGTGTGGACCTGCTGTGACACTGGCACGATGAAAAAATTGGCCTCATCCATGACTGTGACATCAAGGGCATGGTCAAACGATGGGGGAGAGAAGAACCAGCAGAGCTGGAGAAGGAATGCACATGAGTAGAGAACCTGGTGTGCTGTGCTTCGTATTCATGCACTGCCCAGCATCTACTGGAAAGAGAAGGGAACGACCTTACGTCAGTGTAGGGGTGTGATTCCATCATTGGCCCAAGGGCACTGAATCTGTCTGAGATTCCCTGGATGATGCTTGTCACACAACCGGTCTGAATAGGGACAGGGTTCCTGTACAGGACCTGTGCTGTCCACATCAGCTGCAGAGCCCTGGCATCTCACGTATCACTACAGGCCTGTATTTGGATATTAAATTAAGATACAGCTGCCCTGAATTAGCTTGGAGAATCAGAGTGCAAGGGATGCATTGACAGAACTGCCATTATACTTGAAGGATGGGTAGAAAACACAGTTGATGGTGAAGAGGAAGAGAAGCAGAGTCCCCCTGTGCTGCAGGACTCTATTTGGTCAGGTGCGTAGCTCTAGAGGCTGCCCTGTCCATAACATACAGCTACAAGAACAGTTACAGAATCACACAGAATCACAGAATGGCAAGGGTTGGAAGGGACCTCGGGAGATCATCTAGTCCAACCCTCCTGCTAAAGCAGGTTCTCCTAAAGCATGCTACACAGGACTTCGTCCAGGCAGTTTTTGAATATCTCCAGAGAAAGAGACTCCACAGCCCCCCTGGGCAGCCTGTGCCAGTGCTCTGTCACCCTCAAAGTCAAGTTCTTCCTCACGTTCAACTGGAACCTCTTATGTTTCAGTTTGTGCCCATTGCCCCTTGTCCTGGCTCTGGGCACCACTGCAAAGAGTCTGGCTCCATCCTCGTGACCCCCACCCTTGAGATATTTGTACATGTTGATGAGGTCCCCTCTCAATCTTCTCTTCTTCAGGCTGAACAAGCCCAACCGTCTCAGCCTTTCCTCACAGGGGAGATGCTCCAGTCCCCTCATCATCCTAGTTTCTCTCCTCTGAACTCTTTCTAGGAGTTCCTCATCTTTCTTGAACCAGGGAGCCCAGAATCGGACACAGTGCTCCAGGTGGGGTCTCACCAAGGCAGAGTAGAGGGGGACAAGAACCTCCCTCGCCCTGCTGGCCACACTCCTCATAATGCACCCCAGGATGCCATTGGCCTTCTTGGCAACAAGGGCACACTGCTGGCTCATGGTCAGCTTGTCATCCACCAGGACTCCCAGATCTTTTTTGGCAGAGCTGCTTTCCAGCAGGTCAGCCCCCAGCCTGTATTGGTGCATGGGGTTCAACCTCCCCAGGTGCAGCACTCGACACTTGCCCTTGTGGAACTTCATCAGGTTCCTCTCTACCCAACTCTCAAGCCTTTCCAGGTCACCCAGAGAGAGTCTGCATCAGCCCATGGCTTTGTCTTTCCAGGAACAGACAGCAAGAGGAGGAGACACATCAGGGAAGGTCTCGAAATGCTGGTATGAGAGCCAGGTGGGAAAGCAAGATGGGTGTCTACAGCCTGAAAGGAAAGAGGTGCAGGCATGGGACATTGTAGGACACCCAGCAGTTGCGATGGCCAAGGACTCTGGCTAAATCCCTTCCCTACGCAGGGGTAAAGGAAATCGCTCCCTGTCACTGTCTGGGTGTCCTGTGTAATGCTGAGACAGGAAAAGCGATGGCAAGAGAAATTATGCTGGTGGAAAGAAACGTCTCTGCACAGCTGAGGGAGGGAATATCAGGGATGACTTCAGCGTGTTTCACAGCAGGTTTCCCTGGAGACCAAGGGACACCTGGAGGGAGGGTTCCATGGGCTGGAACTCCGCTGCTGAGCTGGGCTGGGCTCCTGGGATGGAGGGAGCTGATGGCAAGTGGGCAGCGCTGCCGAGAGACAGCTCTGCCCAGGAGCAGCTCCTCTGCAAAGCGCATCAGGGCTGAGGGCACTGCCTGCAGGCACCGAGGGGAGAGGAGCGAGGAAGACAGAGGTTAAAGGCAGTCTGAATATGGAGGATGCTGAGAGCTCACTCTGTGAGAAATCTTCACAGCCCTCTATACGGTAAGTCTGTAGCTGCAGGGCAATGCAGCTGCATTTCCTCGAGGTGCCTCCTAAAGCTGGTACATCCCACAGAGTACAGGATTTGTAAGTACAACTCCCAGGGCTTCTCTGGTGTAGAGGAGAGGACGTGCTGCAGAGCAGGGCCTCCCTGCTGCACCATCAGAGGGACAGGGCATGACGGCTGCCTTCTCCCAGGGAGGGCTGCAGGGTGGGAAGGTGGGTGTGCAGGCAGGGGTGCCCAGGGCTGTCCTTCCCAGCAGGGTCCCTGCACCCCAGGGGGCTGTGTGCTGGGGCAGGGACTCTGCCGCCTGCCAGGATCAGCACTCAGCCTGCCCGGGGAGCTCCCCAGGGTTCTGCAGTGAGAAGCTGTGGGTGGGAGGAGTGACCCCCAGCAAGGCAGAGTCCTTCTGCTGTTGAGAGGGTGCTGTGTGGTTCTGGGCTGCTCACAGCTTCAGCTCACTGCCTGAATCAGGAGTTTTCAAGGAGCTTTCAAGGAGAAGATCAAGACAGTGTTTTCCCAAGTCTGTGTTTTCAATTTCCTATGCTTGGTGAATGGGAATGAAAAATGATAAAGGAGTTCTTAATTTTAGCAAGTCACTGAGACTGCTGAACTATCACTTTGAGTAATCAGTAGGTCTCCCAGGAGTCTCCTAATTTGTGGCTTTCAGTCACAACTCTGCCTATAGACAGAAGCATCATCACATCTGTTGGACCCATCCGGATTAGTCTGAACTTCACTTTTTCCACCTGCAAACAGGAGCTAATGGTCAGGCAGTGCCCTGAAAACAGGCAGGTTTCCGTAGACCAGGGTGAACACATAGAGGTTGTGGTGGGGCCCGTGAGCACTGACAGGGAAAAGACATGGGACAGGGAAACACCTCCCAGGGTGAGAATTTCCAGGCAGCAGGGGTATGAACAGAGAATGAGAGGAAATTAAGCCAGAAATGTTGTGGGAGGAAGAAAACAGCAGCTCTGTATGTTCCCCTCCAATGCCGAGCCCTTCCTCTAAGCAAACCCCCTGTCCTCCTTTCCCAGCCAGCAAAGCCTCTGCCCTCAGGGCTGTGAGTTCAAAGGCAGGAACCGGCTCCTCTGCAGCCAGAGCTCCAGCAGAGGCATGGTGCAGCTCTCCAGACTCGTGGCCGTTTCCCTCTGCAGAGCGCAGGGGCTGGGAACAACTGTCCAGAAAAGATCCATGCCTGGGAGGTGGCGTGCAGAGCTGGGGAAGGGTAACACATTCTTGAATGTATATCCCCTGGCTTCCCTCAGCCAAATAGTAATTTTTTTCTCATTTTTCCACTTGCCTGTGATATTCTTATCTTGGTCTTGCTGTCAGGCTCTCCGGGGCTGGGAGGTTCAGCTCCCATCTCTAGCTCTTGGAGTCAAACACTGATCTTGGTTTTCCCCCCATGCAGGTTTGTCCATGGGAACAAGCGTCCCATGTTTGCTCTAATCTGTGGGGCCATGGGCAATGCAGCCTATGGGGTTGAACAATAAGCTGGTTTTCCCTTTATCAGATGCTGTCATTAGAGAGGTTGGCTATCACCTCAAGGTGTCCTTCCAAGCCTTGAGCTGCCCTCCATGATGAAAACATTTCCCATAGCATCTTTATGTTATCTGAAATCTCTATGGAAAAGTGCAGAGATGCTACCACAGATAAAATGCTATTTGGTTTATGAATTGAGCCATGTGTTTCCTTGCCTTGAAGTGGGGTGCTGAGACCTTAAGAAAGGGTGAGACATTTAGCATTCTGCACTGGATCCCTCTGCTCTCAGCTGTGTCTGATTGCTTTTCAGAGTAACATGGGAGTTTGATCACCCTTCCCCTCAGACAGGGCACCTGGGAACAAGTCAGAGGGACAGAGCAGCTGCCCTCACTCTGCACTAAGCCACAGGCAATCTTCTTGCCTTGCAGGTCTTGGTCTGTTCTCCCTGAGTGCAGCAGAAATGATGAGGGTTTCTGACATCCAAGAACACTCCCCTGGAGAGATGGAGGGGAGCTGTAAAAAACTGCAAACCTCTCAAACTAACTTCTGCCATCCCCGTTCCTTAGCAGTGAGACTGCAGATGCAGACGGCCCTTCTGTGTTAGGAGTGGTTTCATCTGACAAGATTGAACACCAGCAATGACCCCTGTGGCTTCTTTCCCATTAACCCACTACTGTAATTTGGGGCTGACTCCTCAGTAGCCAGCAGGCAGTGGCACTGCTCCTCATGGCACACTCTGCCAATACAAGCCAGAGCTGCAGCCATGGAGATGAAAGGTGTCCTGGAAAGAGAAAGGGACAGGGTGAGAAATTGCTTTGATTTTGCTCAGAGAAATCTCCTCTAACTGGTCACTACCTTTTCCATTTTGAACAGTGCTAATGCCTAAGGGGAAAAAATGTCCAACACCAGCGCCATGACTGAGTTTGTCTTCCTGGCATTTGCAGACACACGGGAGCTGCAGCTCTTGCACTTCGGGCTCTTCCTGGGCATCTACCTGGCTGCCCTCCTGGGCAACGGCCTCATCATCACCGCCATAGCCTGCGACCACCGCCTACACACCCCCATGTACTTCTTCCTCTTCAACCTCTCCCTCCTTGACCTGGGCTCCATCTCCACCACTGTCCCCAAAGCCATGGCCAATTCCTTCCAGGACACCAGGGACATCTCCTATGTAGGATGTGCTGCACAGGTCTTTTTCTTTCTTTTCTTTATGGTAGGGGAGTATTTTGTTCTTACAATATTGGCCTATGACCGCTACGTTGCCATCTGCCAACCCCTGCACTACGGGACCCTCCTGGGCAGCAGAGCTTGTGTCCACATGGCAGCAGCTGCCTGGGGCAGTGCCTTTCTCAACTCTCTCCTGCACACAGCCAATACATTTTCACTACCCCTCTGCCATGGAAATGCTGTGGACCAGTTCTTCTGTGAAATCCCCCAGATCCTCAAGCTCTCCTGCTCAGATGCCTACCTCAGGGAAGCTGGCCTTGTTGTAGTTAGTCTTTTTGGGGTCTTTCTTTGTTTTGTTTTCATTGTGCTGTCCTATGTACAGATCTTCAAGGCCGTACTGAGGATCCCCTCTCAGCAGGGACGACACAAAGCCTTTTCCACGTGCCTCCCTCACTTGGCTGTGGTCTCCCTGTTTATCAGCACTGGTATGTTTGCCTACCTGAAACCCCCCTCCATCACCTTCCCGTCCCTAGACCTGGTGGTGGCAATTCCATACTCAGTGATTCCCCCAGCAATGAATCCCCTCATCTACAGCATGAGGAACCAGGAGCTCAAGGATTCCCTGAGGAAACTGATGACTGGGTTTTTTCAGGGGAAATAACTTGTCTGAACAAGGAAATTAAGGATGCCCTATGGAAACTGTCCCAGCTGACCCTCTTTCGCTGACAATAACCTTCCTCCCCTTCTCTGCACATTTCCCAGGGTTTATCTTTGGCCAGGATTGTACCTTTTTCACTTGTGATAATCATAGTTTTACCTATTTTTGAGGGGGTTATACCTCTTCTGTTGAGGTTTGATCCTGTTGTGTCTGACCCTTCCACAATGCTTTGTCAGGTGTGGCCTGTCCAATAGCAACTCTTCAATAAAAGGGGGTATCCTGGGTGCAGTGTCACCCGAGCCATTCTTACAAAGCTGCTTCCAATAAAATGTCTAAGGAACTAGTCTTTTAAAGTGTCTGTTCTCCTTGTGTTTTCTTCCTGTGTTTGGGGTTAAACACATGGTAATGCTTGGTTTTATTGGACCCAAAGTTCTGGTTTTAAAGGCTGTCTTCTTGGTGTCCAATGGCAGTTGAGATGGTGCATAAGCTCCCCATTACATCCTCAGCTTGCTTCACATCTGACAGGACTGACTGATGCCATATAGCAGTCTCTCTGGAAATTCATTTGGAGGGGTCAGGAGAGGATGGGGAGTTGCCACACACTCTTGGTTGGGAGTGAATGGAGACTCAGAATCTGAAACACCTTCAAAGGAGAAGTCCACCAGAAGTAAAACACTACATCGAGGTATCCATGAGCAAAGACTCTGTAGTGCCATGGGAGTCAGTGGGCATGCAGAAGGCAGAGGGAAGAGAGACAGGAGAGATGCAGGAGCTTTCTGAAGACCCCAGGGCCAGGACTCTGGTGCTGTCATGGGGAGTGGGACTGGTGGGAGCAGAGCAAGGGGCAGATTCAGTTGCCATTTGGAATCACCTACAATCTGAATTCAGGAGAGCCAGAAAGTGAGTAGCCTCTGATTGCTCATGCCCTGGGCCAGCACCAGCCCTGGGGCTGATGGGGAACGTGAATCCCACTCTCTTCCCCCCAGCAGCTGCTGTGCCTTTCAGAGGGGCTGTGGCTGTGGGGCGAGTGCTCAGAGCTCTGCAGCCCCCTGCAGTGGGCACTGCCATGGGGCCAGGGCAGGAGACTGTTTGCCTTTGCCGCTAGGATGCACTGCTTCCTCCTGCTCAACTTGTCGTCCTTCTCTGCACAACTTGTGAAATAAGCTAAGGCTATGCTAGGTCAAAAGTGTTATCTTCTGTTCCTGTCTCTGAGGCCTTACATTTTCAGCAGCAACCTAGAATCTCTAAGTTTCTTCCACCTCCCTCTCTTTCAGCAGTTCAATTGATAGTACCCAAGCCAGAGGCTTTCTTTCAATTCTCTTTACAGCCTAAAGCATGCCATGGTCTGGAGACATGCCAGGAAACTTGCAGCAGAATCACACTCCTCTGGACAAGAAGGTGGATGTTCCCAGGAATCTCAGGAAGCATGGTCTAGGATAGCTCTATTCTGCGAGGTGGTCAAATGTAAACTCTCTCTGTGTATGTGGACATTTACAGAGCACATGATCTGACCTCAGGGTTCACCCTGCTTCAAGCTAGGGGTTGGACTCGAGACCTCCAGAGCTCCCCTGCACTCTGAATTGTCCTATGATGCAGATAACCTGACCAAATCCAACAGTTTTTCAAGGTCCCCCTGGAGTGAAGCTCTGTTTGGACAGCTCTTCATGTGTGCATACAGATGGCTCATCCTGACACGTGGTGCCTCTGACAGGGTAATAGCATCTGGAATTACAGGAAACTACCGATAATAGAAGGAGGTACTAGTTGAACGGAATTTGTGGACAATGGAGTTAAATCCAGTTGGCGGCCAGTCACAAGCGTTGTCCCCCAGGGCTCAGTTCTAGGGCCAGTCTTGTTTAATGTCTTCATCAATGACCTGGATGAGGGGATTGAGTGTACCCTCATCAAGTCTGCAGATGACACCAAACTGGGTGTGAGTGTCGATCTGCTGGACGGGAGAAGGGCTCTGCAGAGGGACCTGGACAGGCTGGATCCATGAGCCAAGGCCAACTGTGTGAGCTTCAACAAGGCCAAGTGCCGGGTTCTGCACTTTGGTCACAACAACCCCATGCAACGCTACAGGCTTGGGGAAGAATAGCTGGAAAGCTGCCTGGTGGAAAAAGACCTGGGGGTGTTGGTTGACAGCCAGCTGAATATGAGCCNTTGACAGCCGGCTGAATATGAGCCAGCAGTGTGCCCAGGTGGCCAAGAAGGCCAATGGCATCCTGGCTTGTATCAGGAATAGTGTGACCAGCAGGACAAGGGAAGTGATTGTGCCCCTGTCCTGGGCACTGGTGAGGCCTCACCTCGAATACTGTGCTCAGTTTTGGGCCCCTCACTACAAGAAAGATGTTGCATTGATGGAACATGTCCAGAGGAGAGCAACCAAGCTGGGGAGGGGTCTGGAGCACAAGTGTTACTTGGAGTGGCTGAGGGAACTGGGGTTGTTTAGTCTGGAGAAGAGGAGGCTGAGGGGAGACCTTATCACCCTCTACAACTGCCTGACAGGAGGCTGTAGTGAGGTGGGGGTCGGCCTCTTCTCCCTGGTAACGGGTGATAGGACAAGGGGAAATGGTCTGAAGTTGTGCCAGAGTGGGTTTAGGTTGGACATCAGGAAAAATTTCTTCACAGAAAGGGTTGTCAGACACTGGAATGGGCTGCCCAGGGAATCATAGAATAATAGAATCGTTTAGGTTGGAAAAGACCTTTAAGATCATCAACTCCAACCGTTAACCTAACACTGCCATCCCACCACTAAACCATGTCCCTAACAAAACCATGTACCTAACTAAAGTGGTCAAGGACCCATCCTTGGAGGTATTTAAAAGCCGGGCAGGTGAGGTGCTTAGAGGCATGGTTTAGTGGTGAGACAGCAGGGTTAGGGTAATGGTTTGACTTGATGATCTTAAAGGTCTTTTCCAACCCAAACTATTCTATGATTCTATGAACTGGAGAGGCTCCAGAGAAGATGTGCCAGGATGGGGTTTGGGGCCTGCATGGGGAAGCCGAGGAATCTGGACTGCTTTAGCCTGGTAAAGTGGAGGCTCAGGACACTTTAGTAATAGCCTGCAACTGCTTGAAGCGTGGTTTCAGAGATGATGGATATTTTCTTGGCAGTGGGAAGAGAGGGAAACCTCCACAAAGTGAAGCTTGGAAGGTTCAGACTGGAGGGCATGAAAAAGAAGTCTCATTCAGAGGGTATCTTTGTGGAGGAAGAGGTAACCCAGAGGGAGTCTGCCTCAGCCCATGGCTTTGTGTTTAAGGGAACAGCCAGTAAGGGGGGAAGAGACATCAGGAGAGGTCTAAAAATTCTGCTGTGAGAGTCAGGTGGGAAAGCAAGATGGATGTGTGCAGCCTGAAAGGAAAGAGCTGCAAGCATGGGAACGTGTAGTATAGCCTGCAGCTAAGATGGCCAAGGGGTCTGTCTAGCCTGAAAGGCCACACAAGACCAAGGTGTTTGTCCCCTTGGCTAGGACAGTTGCATTTGCCACTGAGGCCTACCGGGAGAAAATGGATTTGGAGGCTCTGCTCTTGGTTTCCTCCTCAGCCCTTCTTGGCCAAACCAGGACG
>JAKFQP010001391.1:0-20542 GCA_023375905.1 Nycticorax nycticorax | reverse complement strand
CCGCTTTGTGGCTGTCCTCGATAGAGCCAAGAAAGCCATCAGCCTCAGACAAGCTTTATTAGAGGCTCTAATTTAGCAATTTTGTTTCTATAACGTCATTCTTGTGTTAATAGTGTGCGCTGATGAGGAGAGAGCTGTCCCCAAGGTTCATGTATGAAGGTGCCTCATTTCAGGGTAGCTCAGAATTTGTGGTTAATGTCGTGTTCAGAGAGAAGCGGCGTTCTTTGGTGGACTTTAGCACTGGAAACCTGCAAGCTACGAGCTAATTCTCACTCTTACTGAATGTCTGAGTGCAGAATACAGCTTATGAGCTTTAAAGCTTACACTAATCAAGGAGCAAGATCAACCACCGATGTAGGTCGCCTGCAGCTCAGGTGGTACGTAGCTGCTCCTCGGTGATGTTACCACTTAATCATCCATATTGACGAAAGCAAAGGTACAATTCTAGGATCTGAAGTTGGGGATATTTACATTTTGGAAAGTCGGTCACCAGTCCCATGCGCACAAACACCCAAGCAGATGAAAGGGCAGAAAACTGAATGGATTCAATGACACATCGTCTGAATTGTGTCGCTTATAAAATGCATTGGAGGTTCCATGTAAAAGTCTTGATTGCTGCAATATTGTTATTTCCACCACAGCTAGGGATTTGTGTTGCAGAAGTACTTAGCGGCCCGTAGTCGCTGGGCCGTGGGCCGTTGGGAGGGAATCTTCCTGCGTCCCTCCCTTGCTCCTGCAGCGCAGAGGCGGTCCAGCCCTGTTACGGCCACGGAGCTGGGCACACATCTCAAGAGAGCGTCCGAACCACCCCGCGATGTAAAGCAGCCTCTCCTCCTGTCCCACTGGCTATTTTTTCGTTCCCTGAAAAACTGTTCCAGCGGGCAGGCTGCGTGCCCCTGCTGTCGGTAGTCAGGGCTGCCTCCCGGAGCAGAAGCGATGCAGGTTGGGTCTGCGTTTCACCCTGGCTCCTCACTTGGTTTCTAAGGATGGCCCTGGTTAAGTGCTTAACAGCTTGGGGAGAGAGCTCGGACTGAGGCACAGAAAGGAGTAGGACAGAAATCAGAGCATGTCGAGCAGCTCTGGAGCAACCCTGCATCCTCCGGCGAGCTCCCGAGCTGCTAATTCCTACTCGTACTGCTTCCCAGGGAACGCAACTGCATTGCTTCTGTGTGCTCTTCGCGTTAGGAAAACTGCTCCCCTAGGCGTTTCCAAACCTCCGTGCGCGTTAACCAGCGTCGGTAGCTGGTGTTGATACCCTGGCTCTCCTTTCACGTGTGCTGGTGTAGCTGGGCAGTGGTTTGGTGGGAGCGGATCCACGGCGGAGGCAGCTCAGCGCAGCACTACCGATTTCTAACAGCGGCGCGCAGCTCTGGTGAGCGTGGCCCTGCCCCACCGGCACAAAGCGTTACAGTTCGGTTCTGCAATGCAATACCGTAAGGGACCGCTACCAGCTTAAAAATGGAGGCAAGCACCCCGTAGCCGTCAGGCCCAGGGCTACTTGGCACAAGCATAGGAGGAGAATGTGACAGGGAGAATATAAAAGGATTGCGAGTTTATTAAAGCTTAGCGAGTCGTTTGCACTCTCCTCGGGTTAGTTGGGCACCCATTTCAAATACCCTCTCCTTTCCAGTTGAAGCAAGGTTGAGGTCATGAACCAAGGTAGCAAGAGCAAGAAAGTTCACCGTCAGTGGTGACGTTGTCCTGAGCTTGCCCTGAGCGGGGAAGGCGCCTTCGTGGCACAGCAGAGCGCTCTAGGGACACCGCGGCGAGCCTCACTCACGCTCTGCCTCTGGCAGTGCGCAGCACGAGGGTAAAGTAACTTAAATAACCGGGCTTCGGTTGAGAGCCGGGACTGGTGGGCAAGTGTCTGAAACGGGCTGCTCGAGATGGAACCGTTTCTGACCCCCGGCTCTTGGCCCAGCGGCGCTACCCCGGACTGTGCGGCGCTTTGGGCAGGGCTGAGGCGGCGCGTGCCGCGCCCTGCGCTTGCCCGCGATGGTTTCCCATGGAGGGCAGTGGGTACTGGGTTAGACCCAAAACTAATTAGTTTTCCAATAGCTTGTTCTAGAAGCTATTTTTAGTTTATCCTGACCTAGCTGCACTGTCATTTTGTTAGGAGCGCTTTGATAGAGTAATTCAATCGGTGTGCTGCTGCCGCGCCGCATAGCGCAGCATCCGCGCGGCGGGAGAGGTGTGACCGGCGTCCTGGGGCCGGGGCTGTCGGCTCCGTCTGCGGTATGCAGCGCGTCGTATGACATTCCGGGTTGTAGTAAACCATCGTGTTTCACAGGCTCCAGCTAAACACTTGCCAAGGATGATAAAGCTTAACTCTTGCTTCTAGCTGTCTCTGGTGTCAGGGCACCTCTCTGGCTTGGAGAAGCCCGTTCCTTTTCCCAAGCCCCCGTGCCGGGAGGTTTGCAAAGCGGTGACTGCCCGACGAGCTCACCACCTGGCAAAGGCCTTTTCTGTCTCCCAGCTCCAATCTCGGAACTGGCTGCAGTTTAGAGACAGCGTTTTGTTGTCCACAGAACCTGGCCGGTTGCTGATCCCAGTATGGAAAGCCACAGCGCAAGATTTAAGGTGGAAAACTTGGCCTTACTCCTCTTAACAACCTGTGACGGCCAGCATTTTCAAATCCGACTGCCTGTACATGGCTCCCTGAGACACGTCCTTCCAACCCAACTCCAAGGGTTTAGGAAGCAACTGCCCCCACGTTGACGTCGGGGGCTCTGGTTCATGCTGCGCTACCAGCGTGGGCGACCTAAACCGGTGGTTCCTGCTGGGTCCGCGGTGGGAACAACAGAGCCCGAAGCGAAGCCTCTGCTTGAAGTTAGACCTGCAGGATACCAAACTGGCACCTTCGATCCGCACGCGGGCCTCTTAACAGAAAGCTGAGCGCCGTGGCAGCTCGTGTCCCCACCAGTAGCAAACCCCGGTGACACAGCCCCCCAAGGCGTGCGGTAGGGGCTGAAGCCCCCCTGGGGGCAGCAAGCTGCCTCGCTGTGCTTCCGTGCAGCCGGAACGCTTGGGGAGAGGGGAGGATGCTCTGTGTGCTCCCCCGTGGCGGAGCCCCCATGAACGGCCGGGGTCAGCCAGGGTTCTCTTAACCCGCTCCCTCCTTGGTCTGGTCGCTCATGCCCGCTGGCCCACGGAGGTCTCTGCCTTCTGGTTTCATTTTTACTCTGAGCGGCTGCTGTCCCCAGCTGTTCACGATCAAGGTCTTTAAAAGCCTTTAAAATGCATTTTTTTACTCCCTCATCCCCATTCCATTGCAGATTTCTGCAAATGCAGGCAAACACAGGCCACCTTGTCAAAACAAAGGCTCCTATTAAACAGTACATAAACTCAGCTGGGCCTCTGTTACAATGACAGCCTAATGAGCCGATTTGGGTGGTATAAATCAGGAATGGCCAGGAGGCGAGGGAGGTGGTAACGAAGTCCAGCGTAGCAGGAGGCTGGGTTTGCCGTGGCCTTGCAGAGCGCCCCGCAAGCAGAGGTTTGAGCCTGCGGGTGCCTGGGTGCCCCGAGCAGGAGGTGCCGTCCTCCCGCGGCGCGGCCGCCTTCTCAGGAACGGCCGGGGAGCTCTTTCCACCTTGCTGGGGCAAGCAAACGGGCAGCAGTGCTTTCACAAAAACACATACGGCTCCTTGGGTTTTTTTTTTGGCTGATTCTTCACTGTGCTTTAAACTGGAAAAAAAAAATGTCTTGTTGTAATATCCTTCAGGTATCTGAAAATGTGGCTTGAGAAATCACAGGATCACGGAAATGCTGATAATGCTGGTTTGTCCAGCTTACTGCACAGGGATTTTTGCGCTTGCTCACCAGCACTGAGCGCTCTGCCGGGCGGCTCGCCTGGCTTCTGGTTGGACTTTTCCAGCCACACTGGATTTTTCCCTGGAGCAGGCGGCGATGAGTAGGAGAGCTGCAGCAGAAAGCAGCGACGTGCTCCTTGGGGAGGGGGCAAGTGACGATACAGTTTACTCCGTAGTGTATTTCTACTTCTAATTATTGCTAATTCAGGAAAAAATCAGCGCAAGTTGCACGGCAGCGCTGAGCAAGGTGGGTGTAGAGATGGAACGTGAGTGCAGCCGTGTCTTGCAGGCTGGCGAAGGCAGCGTGAAACGCCGTGGGCTGCTCGCTGCCGGCCTTCGAGGTGCCCGTGCCAGCGTGGAGGCTGAGCGCGTCGCCGCGGGGGCCGTTACCTGATTACCTCGGCCCCTGAAAAATTGGGGGGTTTCTCCACCCCCTTCTGAAACTCAGGGCTGCGCTGGAGCGAGCTGGGGAGGGCTGAGCTCCTGCTTGCTGGCCGCAATAATTTCCTAACGAGCTCGCGGGGCGCGGGAGGAGAAGCGGGACGCACGGCGGCGCGGCAGGAGCGCTGGGGCTGGAGCAAGCTGCCTCCTCCCGCGTGGAGGCTGCCCGTGTGTCCGCGCCAGGGGGCTGGCGGAGGGGGTCGGGTTTGGGGGGCGAGGGCCCTTTCCTGCTTCCTGCGTGGGGAAGGTGCCGGGGGGAGCTGTGCCCCTGCCCGCACCGGAGCTGCACGGCCAGCTGCGCCTCCCACAAAAGCGAGGTCCCGGGCCTGCCCGAGGCTCTCAGTACCGGCCCAGGTAACGCCAAACTCAATGGAGGAGCCGGTCTGGGCAGCAGAAGAGAAATGAGCAAGAAAGCCGGGTGTGAGCCCGATGGGTGCAAGGCGAGAGCGGGGCGGCAGCGGGCGGGGGGCACCGAGAGCCCGGGGCAGCTCCCGCCACCCGAACCCGGCTGCGAAACCACCGCGTTGCGCTCGTCCCCAGGGGTTCCGCTCGCAGCACCTCGGCCGGGCGCTTTGGGAAGAGCCCCACTCCCCCCGCAGCGCCCCGAGGGGTGTCTGACCCCTGAAGGGCCACGGCGCGCGGCCTCTGCAGCCCCCCCGGCGCGGCGTGGGAGCGGGGCCGCGGCAGCACGGAGCCCCGGGCTCGCCGGGACGTGCCGGGCAGCGTTACTCTTCCCCCGCGCCAAGCCATCGCGCGCGCGTCGGTTGGCGTCCTTGCTCCTGACTGTGACCTGTGACGTCGCGTCCACCCCGCTCCGGCCGCCCGACTCCCCGCAGGGCACTGCCCGCCCGCAGCCTGCGCCGGGGGGCTCACCCGGGCCCCGGGGAGCAAACCAGAGCTCCCGCTGGACACTCTGGAAGGCTTAATCCCTTCGGCGGGTTAGCACCAGGGTCGTGGCCAGTCGATGTTTGCATAAATAAGGTATCTGATGGTGCGGGGCTCTCGGGGCGTTAAGGCACAAGGACTCCTAAGTGCAGCGGGCACCCTAAATCAGGTCCAGGATAAAGTCTTGCCTCCCTCAATTCTGCACCCCGTTAATTCTGGGCCCGAGTGCCCCTGGTTTGCCCAGTCCTTGCTTGTGGAGCGGAGCGCCTGCAGGAGCGCCGCTGGAGCCCCAGGATGATGGAAAGCCATTCGTTTGCAAGGGCCTGCTGGAACTGATCTCCAGGGGACCGACTCTCCCCATCCACACCTCATTTCCTTCCTTTTCTCTCCCCAGGTCAAACACTGATGTTCAGCCTCTATTAAAGCTGGGGGAAAAAAGAAAAAAAAAAAAAATTCTCTGGGAAATAGGGATCTCTTGTGGGACTTTCTTTTTTCTATATATCAACCTTAACCTAGCAGCATCATTACGTTGCCACCGGAGTGGAAATGCATACCTCCCAGGCTGCAGCCCGAGCTATCTGATCTTGTGTAGCACCGTCTGTCCGTGTACCAATTTGTAACGCGTCCAGAGCCTTGTGAAAGCATCCCCACGTGCAGAGTTACCTTCGTGTCATGTTTATTTAATGGTAGGTTTGCTAATACAGCACCTGCTAAACAGCATGGCAGACGGCGTTGCGATCAGTCGCCGCGCGGGAACGGCTCCCGGCAGATGGGGTGGGATGCCTGCCGGGCAGCCGGGCACCGCGTTAACCGCGCACGTCTGCGCGTGTGCAGTCGTCTTTTCTGACGTCGCTGATAACCTTGGCTGTAAGGCCTTTTGGACACAGATGAAATGTTTTTCTGTTTCTACTGCGTTTAACTAAATGACAACTGGTGCCCTCTCCAGGCTTGGGACCAGACCACGGGGAAGCCAGCGGGCGCCGGGGTCGGGGCCTCTGCGTAGCCGGGGAGAACGTTCAGCCTCCAGCTGGGGCTCTGGATCAAGCCCGAGCTTTGCTAAGCCGTTGTGTGCACATCCTGGGAGCCAGATTTGGAGAGGGGCGCGCTCGCAGGGGCGGCAGTGGGGTCACCGCTTCCTGGCGATGCTTTGCTGGGGTGCTGGTGGCTGCAGCGAAGGGTCCTGGGCTCCGACCTGCTGTCGGACCGGGGTGCCTGCTGCTCACCCCCTGTGTCGGGTATGCCGTTGAGCACGTGCCTGAGGCAGGGAAAATGCCTTTCCTCGGGGGTATGTTATCCACAACAGCCCCCGGGGAGGGAAGCATGGCTGGGAGGCCTCATCCCCACCCCCTTGACATCCCTGTTGTGACTCCACTGCCTTGCGTATCCTTCCCCCGGACGACAGCCGCTCCTAAATACCTCCAAAATACATAAATAAACATTTGTCTCGATAAGCCTCAGCAGAGTTTCCTTGCTTTGGGAAACAGTTTTATTTAATTTGCGTTTTTATTACTCACACTCGGAGGCTGGAAGTACCTGAGCTGCAAAAGGAGCTTTGTGCACCCGATGCAGCTGATCTGATTTCCATGATGGAGCAATACATCAGTCACCAGCCGCGGGAGGATGACTGGAACGCTCCTGACCAAAGTGTCCCCCAGAAAGATGTTCTAAAAGTTGAGGTAACCAAAAGAAATCTGGGGGGGTTTTTTTAAGGTGCTGGTATGAATTATAATGTAGATAATGTTATATTCAATAAATATAGCATTAATTATAATTAATTAGTGATTCATTATTGATTCAGTAAATAAATTCATTATTCCGAATACTATTAAAGGCTGAGGTGGGGTTAATGCTGGCCATCACCGGAGGGAGAGCCAGAATCCTTCCATGATTAATATGAATGTCTTGTCTTCACGGCTCTAGATGAAAAATGAAGTGGATCTGAAACCCCGGAGCGGTCCTTTAGCTCTAGGGGTAACTCTCCTATCAGTGTCACAGGCCCTGGCCATCAGAAATCAAACGAGACGGTACGTCCGTTCCGTTCTGTGTACACCCCTTGCTTTTTGGTTAAGAGACTGGGTTTTTTGGTTAAGCGAGTGTTTTTCAGCCCTGCTGAGAAAGCAAGCCTGAGCCCCTGCGGCACGGGAGAGCTTTGCTGTGGCGGGAGTTACCAGCAGAAGAGCTGCTCTCAGCTGTTTGCCATCATTGTCGCTGTACGGGGCCCTGGCAACTGGAAAATATCCGACAAATTGACAACTTGACAGGGACACGAGATGGTGAATTCATCTCCCTTGGCAGAAGGCTGTCGGTGAATATTTAAGTGGGTTAATAGTCAGCATCAGAACCCTGAAACCAGACACAGGCTGGCAGCAGAAGGCAACGGGTAAATCTGATATCTAAGGTACCCTGTTAACAGCGTGCTCCAATCTCAGAATGAAAATCAGGTTCTCAAACCTGGAATAAAAGCGTTAATAATCTTTCCTTACAGATTCTTTTCTGAGCAATGGCCTTATCCTATCAAAAGAAGGATTTTTCCCTGTCATTTATATGTGCCTTTACACAGGCAAACCCCCGGTTCCTTGCTCAGCTCAAAGATACGTGCGTTCCAGTAGGAAGATGGGCGAGTTCAGGAAAGAAAGATCTATGAAGAATAAATAAACCCTATGTGGGTCGGTTTTGATAAATTTTGAGTATTTCCGTGAGTCCCTCGGTTTCTCCGGTCTTTCTCCCAAAGCATCACGAGAAATGCCTGCTGGTCTGACGGGCAGACGCGACGTCGCCGCTTTGGGGCGGCTTTCATGGCGGTTTTACAGCCGAGATTGTGTTCCTGAGGGTAGAACCCAGCAGCAGAGCTGGGGACGCAATGAAGCGGGAAGGGGAAAAGGCCCAGGCGGGGCTGTTAGCGACCGTGCGGGTGACCGAGCTCAGCGCTGAGCGGCGGCCCTTCCCGGCACCCTGCAGAAGGGCTGACGCAGCTGGCACCGCCTGCGTTTGCCTGGCAGAGCAGCATTGAAAAGGTGCGAGCTGTCGACGCACTTTGTCCGTATCGCTCCCAGGGACTTCCAGGTGCCGTTTCTCCAGAGGGCTGACCAAGCTCAACACCAACCCTTCCAGCCACCTGCGTGCTCCGCAATGGATTCTTTGACCAACCCAGAAGCCTCTTTATCCCGCGACAGGCTCCAGGGTGGCCATGCCAGCTGGGTGCACTGGACACGATCTGCTTCCTGAGGACAGCTCAAACCCAGGTTAATAACAGAGCTAGTGCTGGCCAAATCCATTTTCGTTGCGCAAACGGAAGGGTGGTTCTTGTGGCAATCTCCTCTGGGCCCAACACTGATCGGTATTTTCATTAAGCATTCAGATGAGGGAATACTGTGTCATTATATTTGCAGATGATATCAAGCTGGGAGGCACTTTGAAGGAGAGAAGCCAAATTCAAAATGATCTTGGCAAACTAGATAAATAGTCTGGGTCGTGCTAAAAATAGATCAATTAAAAAATAGGAAATACTTAAGAATAATAAATGGCATGAATATTAGATATAAAGCGACTGATTTGGCCTGCAGGAAGCAAAAGTTTATAACGTCATAGCAGAGCATAGACTGACCCGTGGTCAACAGCGCAATAGCTATGGGGGGGGGACACCACCGTACCTTGTTGTGGGTTATACAGATGTCTGCGAGATAAATGAAGTGATTTTTCCACCCTGTGCAGCACAGATAAGGCCTCTATTAAAGAACCGGCCCTGTTCGGTACTTGGCAATTTGGAGAGGAGGTGGCCGACTGGTAAAAGTCCAGATGAGAGCAGAGATTTATGAGCAAAACTTGAGCAAGCCGGGTGTTCTTCAGGCTAAGGGAGAAGGGCTGGTTTTGGATGGTACAGAGGCATTGCTCACTATTGTCCCTCATATCTGGGCCAGGATAAACAAAAAATTACCTTCTGGTGAAGACAATCTAGGTTAGAGGTTCTGAAAAACTGAATGCTTTGGGGGATGCTGGCCCTTTGCAAGCGATTTTGAGGAGCAGCCGGATGCCGGGATCGGCGGGTGCAGCCGGTCCTGCCTCGGGCAGGCGTGGGGCGGGAGGACCCCTGCCCGTTTTATTGCCCAAACTCACAGCTCGTGGCAGTGATACTGAAGTGCCCGAGTGTGCTTTTGTGGAACGAGCAAAACTGGGGATGAGCAGACCAGAAGGAAATACAGCGACTTAAACCCCACGAAACGCTCTTGTGTCGCCTGCTGTCGCTCGCCATCTCGTAACATCGGCCTGAGTGCCACGTGCTGAGCTGCTGCCCCACGTCCTAGCACGGCACTGCAGTACCTGCCATGAAACCTGTAAGCCCTCATGCGGCTAGCACAGTCACCATTCGGGAAGCTTCACCGTTAACCATCATCTCGTGTCAGATTTGAAGCCTTCCTGTAATTAATAGACGCAACCGTGTCGCCGTCCATCATCGTGGCGATGCTGTGAAAGCAGCACGACTTGTGTGCAAGCGCAGGAGCAGTGACTAAGCCATCAGATAGCGGGGGCAAAGCAGGCAGGCACCTGAGCTCGCCCTGCGGTCGCCAGGCGCTACGGAATGGCCTGGCTGTGCTCTCCCAGCCCCTGCCCAGGTGACACCATGCATCACGCCACCGAGCGTTAGTTACGCAAGGCAGGACTTGGTTAACCTGTGGGGATTCCACAGAAAGAGGTACTCTAAGTTTTGATCTGTAAGTACACTCACAGTGGCTGTGCTGGGTTTCTTCCATGCACACTTTAGCAATCGGAGTCTCGGGCAGGCATCGCCATCAAAAAATATAAATAAAAAAAAAATTGGAGAATATTTGCAGGACTCACTCAGCAATTTATAAACATGAATATTCTCTGTTTAGGAATGATTTCGGTTTTAGCAAGCAAGAAATAGAAGGAATAACGTGTCAGATGTGAACCAGCTCATTCCTTCAGTGCTTCCGAAGAGTAACGCTGGTCCCACTCCCTGAGGAGGGATAAGCCCCCAGCGGCCCAGCACTGCTCCCACGCAAATCAAGGAAAAGCTCTTTATTTCAGCTGGACAGTCTCACAGCTATTTTAGCAGTTAGGTTCATGCAATGAATTAATTACATAAAATTATAAGCAATTTGCAGACAAGTACAAAGAAATTAAATTAACTGGATAAATGATAGGCTGTGAACCACTCAGCTGTAATGCTTACCCTTTGCTATTGTGCACCCTTAGACATCTTCCAAATAAAAGATACAGTTCAATAAAAGGGATTTCTTCATAAAAATTGAGAGTAATAATTATCATAAGATTATTTAATTGATATGTGGATTATTTGATGAAGTTTTTGGTGAATCTCATGAAGCCGGTAAATTCCAAAACATCTCCTGGAGGCGTAACACAAACTGCAGTCACCAGCGTCTCGCCCTTGTTTCCCGAGTCCAGCATGTGAATCTATGCAGGATCCTGCCCTTCCTGGCCGGTTTTCACCGAGCCAGTGGCACAAACCCTAGGGTAAAATCAGAAACAGGGTCAGGTTGTGCCCCGGGAATGCAGTGCTCCAGAGCTAGGACTGATTTATTCCCAGTCGTTTGTTTATAGCTGTCTTTGATACCTCCTGGCTACTTGGAATTCTGTGGCCATACCCTCAGCCAACCTCTGCCGAGATTAATGGAACATTGAAAACAACAGATACTCGGAACAGAGTAAAAAGTGTTTCAAGACCTCCAGGTTTGTTCCAATGGGTGCTTCAGCCGGGTGAGGCTTAACACCCCCCAGCAGCAGCACCCCTGCGGCGCCTTCGCCGTCACCGAGCACGCAGCACAAGCAGGGCGCTGGCCCGAGGCTGCAAACCAGACCTCTCATCCCGTTAGAATTATTATCAACTAAACATGTATGCTTTCAGAAAAAGGCAGGCGATTGGGAGGCAAAAATAAAAATATGCGGGGAAATCAGGAAATATGGGAGATTTATAGATTTACAGCTGCCGTAGGCCTAGATGGAGAAAGTGAGCCAGCAGAACAGGGATTAGGCTTAGGATTGCTTATGCACTTACATAACGTTTGTTCTAAATTTGATTACAGCACTCCACAAAATGAGAGCTCAGAATTCATCATGCGCAGTAAAAGACTTCGTTCAGCAGCATCATTTACATTTGCAAAAATAATCAGGAATAATTTGTGAAATGCTTTAACTATGTTAATCAGCCCATGCTTTGCTACACTTTGAAGACATAAAGCATTGCAGGAAGTTCAGACGGAGCAGCCGTATGTTCCTCTGCCTCATATGGCTGCAGGATCATCACCGGTCATGCTCACAGCTACGGCGTAGTATCGCACCTTACTTCTAGAACAGTAGGCCACAAATAGATTCTTAAAATAAAATCAATAAATACATATATATATATATACACACACACACACTCCGAAATTTTGAGTATCCAGTTTCAGATTTATAGAGCTCGAGTTTAAGAAGTGCTAAACTCTTGCTGTGGTTTTATTCATTCCTGTAGTTGGTTCTGAAGTTTGACTCTGAAATTATAGACGGGTTTTGAAACTCCGAGCCTGCAGGACTTTTCCTGAGGCTCAGCCAGAAGTGGAATGCAGAGGTGGCATGGTATCAGCAGCACCAGGATCTGTCACTAGACTGTGCATACACTCTTGCTGTATGATACACAGCTTGTGCTAAAAATCACGTTGCAGTTCTGGCACTCCATCCTCAGGCCAGCAAAGGCTCGTTCCCCAAGAGCAGCGTATACAAACCCACTTTACTATGTTTACCCCAAAATAAAGAGAGGGTAAAAACCCCAGCTGAAACCCTTTTTGTGATAGCTATCCGAAACCATCAGTGCACATCAGCGCTAGCCTAAACTAAACCGCAACGCGTGGCGTCCGGGGGTGACGGGCACGCACGAACCAGCATGGGGCGCAGCGGGGGCCGGGAGGTGGCGGGCACCCCCAAAACGACAGCCCGGGCCGCCGCCCTAGCGAGGGAGCAGGGCCAGCCCGGAGACGGCGGCCACATTCAATCAAGAGAGCAGATCATCAGCTTATGGTGACGGAGCTGAAACGAGGTCAGGGTCCGGATCAGCAAGTCTGCGGCTGGGCAGGGCTGGGGATTGGCATCCCATGGTGTTGTTGGGGCAGGATGGGCAGCCCCCGGCTGCTGAAGTGGAGCCCCCAGGCCCATGGACAGGATGGGGAGAGGGTCTGGGCGAGGCTGCTGAGGTCCACACAGCCCAGTAGCACCCTAGGGCCCTGACGGTGTGAGGGAGGTGAGCAGCTCCTTGGAGACAGCAGGGCATTGCTGGGGGACACCCACGCTGCTTGGCAGCTCTGGCAGGAGGCACGGAGCATGCTGTCAGCACACGTATTAGCTCTTGGTTTAGGTAAGAAGGACGGTGGTGCTTGAGGCTGAAGATACTCATTCTGAGATGCACAGGTCCCATAGCAAATATCAGCTGGAGGTGTGATTAATTTACAATTTCTGAAGTGCCCAAAACTGTATACGCTGTGCTGGAAGGAAGGGGTGGGTTTGCCAGCTTATTCTGTTTGGCAAGTGCTTTTGCTAAACGCTTTTGCTGTATAAAATGCATTTCTGTTAGAAAAAAATTGCTTTTACAGCTGTACCAGTGAACAGCCTCAGCAGTGTCAAGTGCAAGCTAGTGATTTCGCCTTGATCTGTGAGACCTTCTCGTACCCGCTGACACATCCGAAACCCGTGTTCATGGCCAACATTGGCAAAGCTCTTTTGTTTTGTCCTTTACAGCCCAAGGTGGCTGTATCAGTTTTAGATGAGGCACTGAAATTCTCTTTACCTCTCCAAGGTGTCTGTCTTGCCCCTCCAAGCTGTCTCTGCCGCGTTTGCTGAGGCGTTTGCGTAACCCAGACTCGCCGGAGCCCCGCGCTTTGTCGTGGACGCGCGAGGAGTTACCATCACTCTCTGAGACACCGGTACAAAGCAGGGACAGAGTCAGAGTCGCTGCCCACCGGTTTGATCTCTCACACTCTTGGGGCAACTCACCGACCCTGGGTAATACCCCGTCACTTACCACTGATGCGCGCTCCTCAGCGGTGGGGAGCTGCTGGAGAGCGCTGAATTAAGGTGCTCCTAAATTGTTTTGCCTTTAGGCTTGGGTGGGTTGAGGCAAGGGAAGAGCCTGCGCAGTCACAGCTCACTGCTGCTGGAAGTGGTAAGACCCACAGGCGCCCAAGGTAGGTTTTCGGCGTTGAAGCTGGCTGCAAGCCAGACAACAGCATAGCAGGGAATGTCTGCGTCGCAATCTGAGTGCGGCATGGGGACATCTAAGGTAGCTTTATGTGAGCTAGCTCAAATGCTAGAAAAGCTGAGCCCTGCGAACATGAAAAATAGATCATGTAGATATACCCTTAGTTACGCCAAGCTTGCCTTATACCTGAATCCCACCGAGATTTAATAACAAAGCTTTTCCCGCTTGCGTGACCTGTGAAGCCTGAACCAGAAGGTGAGCTCACAAAATCTCTACCAAATGCAGTCATTTGTCCTCCAGGACATGGGAAACAGCGATTCTGCATGAGGGTGTTCGGAACCCTGCCTCCCGCTACCGGGAGAACGGCCCCTACAGCAGACGTGACGCTACTTTGCAAGCCACGAGAGAGCGTGTACAGCCGTGAACAGAGTTCCTGTGCTCCCCTCCCACAAAGACCTCAAACTTCTCTCCAGACCCAAGTCGGTAAGCGTCTGCATTACAGCTCTCACGGTAGTGTCCTAGAGGCCGGTGTCAAGGGACCTCGATACCCGTCCCTGTGTTTATCCTCCAGGAGTCAGGCTTTCATTATCCCCTCAGTGGTCTCACCTGAGATGCCACAAAGCAGAAGAAAACCCTTCCCTGTAGAATATGTTTGAGATGAGTGTTTATTAAGAAATCCCAACGTTGAGATGCGTCCTTTCCTGCCCGGCAATTTTTTACAAGGGCTAACCATGAGGTAATGTATGAATGCGTCCCATCGTCACTTGAGCATATAAATTAGAGAAGTAAATTGTTGCAACAGGGCGAGTATAAGAAGGAAATGGTTTGAAAAGTGTATTTTTATAAATCGTTAAATAAAGAGTCTGGAGAAAAATTCACACTTTATAAGGATATCCATGTTTATAATACAGAATAGCAAATCGATGTCACTCTCCAGGATATAACAGCAATCTTAACACATCTCCTCACAAAACCCTGTTCTGCAAGGTTATGCGTCCTCCAGCTTCCATCAAGACAGGGCCATTGGAGATGTTCCAAACCTTGTGAGCCATGAGTTCAAAATTTAGCTCTTCCCTTAAAAAAAAAAAAAGAAAGAAAGAAAGAAAGAAAAGGGCACAACCAACCAGAGTTTTATTCTTCATCCTGGTCAGACTCAGCTTCAGGAAGATAAGGGATGGCTTTTAAGCACGTCCTGTTTCCTCTAATCTTGGACTGCTTCCCTAGGGGAAAAAGCAGTTCTAGAGAAAGCCACAAGCCAAACATGACGGCTTACAGGCAACACACGACCCAAAGGGTAACAGGGAGGCTGAAAGGGAGGATGAGCTTTCCCCAGCCTGCTGTTACCCTGGGGCCTTGCAGATGGGGCAGCACTGACCCCAAGCTCCCCGACGTGCGCTTAGCAGGCCAGGCTACGCCACACAGCCCATACGGATCCCGTAAGCACAGAGCGTCCTTCCGTGGAGCGCGGTGCCGTGCTGAGTCCTCTGTGTGCGTGCAGGGGACCTGACCTGACCTTCTGCATGCCGCACAGAGCCCCGAACCTGGCGCTCTGCGGTCCGGCTCTGTTGAGCTTAATGTGTTGGGTGGAAGTTGAAGCTCTACCCTGCAAACAAAGCTTTCAAGTGAAAAGAAAAAAAAACAGTAATAGAAGGGGAAAGTTTTACGTCAGGATCCAGGTTTTAGCAATTGAGAGAATGGGTAAGAAGAAGAAATAACAAAATAATGCGCTATTGTCTAGATCCAGCACGTGTCTTGGGAAGGTCACATTCTGCGTCCAGTAATTTAATCTGATCTTATTTCTTGCAGGGCACAGAAAAGGAACAACAAACTGCACACAAAGTTTTCCTTTAAAAAGCTGAGTTAATTTTCTAACTCTTCTACTTTTTCCCTGAAGACTGGTTGCTCTAGGCAAGAATCCCCAGGTTTAGATGAAGGGCCTTGTGGCTGAAAATCAGCCACTGATTACCTATATAATTGGTGCTTCAGCCAGTAATTGAATGCCTGTGGAATAAAGATGCCGGGAAGAAACCCTGCGTCTCTCAGGCAGCTCTTTCTCTCTATGGATTAGAAACAAAATGGGCATTTCAGAGTGAGTTAGTGTACATTTTTAATTAGCACCATAGTTACCTGAGTAAATAATGCATGGATTAAAATATTCATTTAAAGAAACAACAAAATACTTAATTAAAAACAAAATAATGAGCGAGAGGAATGCTCCACCAGGCAAACGGCGAACTGTGAGGAGCTATTGGTAGTCCCTTGCTACACAACCCTGCACCCCTGCTCCACCCCTCTTAGGCTTTGCTGGTTTTCTGGTTGGCCCCAAAGGACGCTGGTGCTCAGCAGCAGCAACACAAGACCTGGGCTGCCACCCTGCCACGTGGCTGAGTGCTCCGGCGTGCACCGGCCCTCTTCGCTACCGCGGGCCTCGTTTGCACTGCGGCAGCAACCTGGGAAGCGGCTGGTGCGCCCAGGGATGTGGCAGGGGAAAGCGTTCAGCTACCAAGCTGAACAGTTTTCGAAGGCAGGAGGCAGCTCACCCTCTGGCATCGGTGCTGTACGTCCATCTCACCCCACCATCATCTCATCCTGTATGAGATGTGGCCGTGCAGCCATACAGATGCCAACACTTCACCGGCTCCCGCTGAAGAATGGCCCCGAACCGCCGTTCAGGAGGAAACGCATGGATGTCTCGCGCAAGAACAAGCCCAGGGAGTAACATCTGCAGCCCCCATGTCGAGCTGATGCTTGCATGTTCAGCCAACAGTTCTGTGGTTACCAATGTGTAATTTTATAAACCTAAAAGCAGTACCTTTGATTAGGTAAGAATTAATCATATACATATAACTAAAAGCTTGCTGGCTCTAACATTTAAGCGCGTGCTTTTATGTCTGTGTTCACATCTCTATAGCAGACAACATTTGTGTCCTCATCTTGCTAAACAAACATCTGGAATCATCACGCTCACAGATACTTAACAGGAGAGCTTGGACTCTCACCAGGAAAGCCCAGGCGATGGGTTAAACCTCATCGTGCTATCAGAAGGGGACTTTTTTCTTCAGCAGTTGCTTTTTTTTCTGCCTAAGCCAGCTGTGCGGTTTCAGGTGAGGCTTCAGGGCAGTAGTTTCAAACAGGATCTCTGATATGGGCATCTTAATTCCTAATGCAGCTGACCTTTGATTCCAGAAGGTCTGGAGTGTTACTGGTGATCAATATCTGGCTCGGCTGCTCTGCTTCAGTTTTTCTCTTCTGAAAACTGTTTGCCTCTCAAGGGTGAGATGAAACTTCATAAATGTCTAATGTGGGCTTTTGAACAATTTAAAAGGTGCCAAGTTTTACCAGCCAAAATGCTAGGCTAGGATATTATTCTGGTGGAATTTGGCTGTATATTGGAAAAGGAATGCGGTCAGAGCCTTCTGCTGCATACAGCCAAGTAACTTCATCCTACCGATACAATTTCATTCACTAAATTATATACTTTTTAAAGAGAAAGATGTAAACTGCAGGGTTCAAATCACTTGTAAATTGCTTCGAAGTTTTGTCTGGTGAAATAGCGTCATTACAGCAACGTGGAACAGGAAGCGCGAAGCAGCTTTATGTGAGATAACTGCAAGCCGCAGGCTTAGAGGCTCGCAGAAAGCGCAACTCATACCGGGAGCTGGCAGGGCCACAGCGACAAACACACTTGCAGTTCAGAGAAATGGCGTGCGGTTCCTCACGTCGTGCTCAGGACCCTGCTCTACCCCCGACGATAGCAGAGGAGCGCAAGAAGCCTGAGCGTTACCCGTGGAGCTCCTGGCTTCAGGCCACTGCCCAGGCGCCGTGCCACAGCTATGAAATCACTCCGTTATTTTAGACTTCACGTCTGATGGACAGGGCAGTGCAAGCTGTTTGAAATTCAGCTTTGGTGCATTTAAATGTTTTGAAATAACGCCTAGCATTTAATACAGGGGTTTGCTAACATTAGCTTTCCTAAGTGCCCGACAGAGTCTTACTCCCCACCGCTTTAGGGTTATTTTTCTAATTGAATGTAGATGCTTCGCTCATCAGCATTCACCACAAGATTCAGTTGTTCAGACATGATATCATCTATCCTGAGTTATGAATTTCGAACTGAACACTAAAAGCTACATTAGCTCCATGGCAGATGATAAGACCAGGATTCTTTGCTGCGTCTTGTAAGTGCCTGGAAACAAACGGGAACGGCAGGGTCTCCACACACACACACACACAGACTTCTCTTTGGGTCAGTGCTGGAGTTGTCATTGGCTTCACTGGCAACGGTGTTTGGTCACAAATACCCGAGTATTTACTGCTTAAAGTAATCTCCTTTAGTTCTTAGGCACACAGGGCCAGCAGCTGCAGGCTCGTACCCGTGCGCGTGTCTGAGGCCGAGCGCTGCTTTGTTTCCTGAGTGGCAGCTGTTTTCAGAGCAAAGTGGAGGATCTCGAGATGCCGCCCGACATCACGGCGCGTCGACCCCCAGCTCCGAGCGAGCTCCAAGCTCCGTTCGGCACAACGCTGCCAGCCGCAGGGACAGGCGCGGGACCTCACGGCCCGCCCGCCTTGTGCTGGGGCACCTGCGCACCGGCCGCTTGCTTTTTAACTTCAGATCAGTGGTTGTCTGGCCTCTTCTCAAGGTCTTTATCCCACCACGTGCACGCGTTGCGTGTTTTCTTATGAGACAAGAACAGAATCATGGAATCAGAGAGTGATGGAATGGTTTGGGTGGGAAGGGACCCCCAGAGCCCACCCAGCCCAACCCCCTGCAGGAGCAGGGACACCTTGAACCACATCAGGTTGCTCACAGCCCCGTCCAACCCGGCCTGGAACAACGAAGCTGTGAAGCAGCTTCCCCCCCCGCGGCGAGGGGGCGGCCCGGGACGCCGAGGCCCGGCAGGCTGCGGCCGGGGCTCCCTGTGGGGAGGCTGGGGCTCCTCCGGCCGGGTCCCCGCAGGCTGCGGCCGGGGCCCCCTGTGGGGAGGCCGGGGCTCCTCCGGCCGGGTCCCCGCAGGAGGCTGCTCGGGCCCGGCTGCCTCGGGGCCACCGGCGGCCGGTGCGGCCCACAGGCGGCACCCGGGGGCAGGGAGCCCGCGCGGCCCGGCCCGCCCCCCGCCGCGCGCCGCGCCCCGCCCCCCTCGGACGTCACTTCCTGGGGGCGGGCGGCAGCGGCGCGAGCGCTGGGTGGCGGCCCTGTGATGGCGGCGGCGGCGCGGCGGCGGCCGTGGCGGCCGGGGGGGCTGTGCCGGCGGTGCCGCGCCTGACTGGGCCGCGGGGCCTGCGCCATGGGGAGCAGCCGCGGCGGGCGCCTGGCCTGAGGCGGCGACAGCGACAGCGCGGGGCGCGGCACTGCCCGGGGGGCGGCACTGCCCGGGGGGCCCCGCCGGGGATGCTGCGGTGGGTCCGGCAGCAGCTGGTAGGTGCCTCCCGCCGCGGGGGGGGGGCGGGCCGGGCGCGGCGGTCGGGGGCTCCCCCTGCGCCCCACGCCCCCTCGGGCCGGGCCCCTCGCCTCGGCCCGCCGGGGCAGCCCCGTCCGGCTGCCGCTGCCCGGGCTCCCCCGGGGGGGGCGGGCGGAGCGGCAGCGGGGCCGGGGGGCGGGGGGGTGGAGGCTGGGGAGACCCGCAGCCCTCGCGTGGATCATCACTGCCTTTCAAAAAATGTAATTTTCATGACGTATCGGAGCGTTTGGGGTGTTCCAGGGTTTGATTTTTTATTTTTTTTCCCCTGAAACCGCGCTGTCCCGGAGGGGAGCGCCTTCCCCGGCCGTGCCCCCCGGGAAGGGCTCCCCAAACCCCTTCTGACGTAGGAATGACGCCGCCTTTTTGCGCGGCCCGCCGCCGCCGGGGCCCGCCGGCCTCTCCCTCCCGCACGTTGCGAAACCTCCCAGGGCTGTGTCCCCTGGTCGCCTCTGTCCCCCGGCCCGAGGGCTCCGCGGCCGCTGCCGGCGGGAAACCGGAGGAGAACATCGGGGGGGGGGCGGGGGGGTGCCCGGCCCGGCCCTGCCCCTGCGGCGGCCGGGAGGTGCGGGGGGCTCCGTGCCCCCCCTCCCCTCGTGCCCCCCCCCCCGCCGCTGCCTGCGCCTTCTGGCGGAGGGGAAGGACGCGTTCCCAAACTTGATTCTTCCCTTCACCGGGGTTACCTGGCGTCACAGATGGTGCCCAGGTCAGCACGAGAACTCGCACGAGTTAGGGTTTTGTATTTTAATGGTTAAAGCTTCTGCCTCGGTAATGATTTGTTCAATTTGTTGCATCCCATTTTACAAAAAACGGTAACACTTTTTGGCTTTTTTTTTTTCCCCCTTTGCCTCCTTTCCCATGGCCCCATAGATTTTCCCAGATCCGCGTCTGGAGCACAGCGCGATGCTCTCAGCGCCGGCTTGGCGTTGGTCACTAGTTCGGTGTGACACCAAGGGTTCCTGGCCAGGAAATGGATGGCTCGCTCTGAGCCCTGTCTGCGCTCCGCTGTTCTGTTCCCATCGTACAGTCTGCTTGGCGTGACGTAGCTGTCTTTTTTTCCCCTTGAAGGTGGCTTGAGGTTTGCGTGTGTGGTTTTTAAAGCAGCGTTTTGTTGTCTTCTGTAGAGTTTAGGTTAGGGCTGCATCAGCACCAGGAATTCATGTATCGAACATGGCTGCTTTTCTCCCTGGGAGTACGCTGACCAGCTTTCCTGAAATTTGTGTGCCCTTAATAGAAAGTAAAAGCTGAGGCTAACAGGATGAGCAATAAACCTAGCACTAAGAGGGTTTTGTTCCTCTAAAGGAGACTGTTTGATGGCGGAAAAAACTGTTTAAAATTTGCACTAGTTTTGACAGAGGAGGATTAGTGTAGCAAAGAATGGGATAATAAGAAGTCAAGATGCTTGAACAGGCGTTTAAATGTGGTGCTAAGGAAAAAAGTTACTGCAATGGTACATGTTTTGTGTTTTCTTTTCTGCAAACCTCACTGTTCGATGTTAATGGCTTGGGTGTTTCCCAGCTCATAAAGATGAAAAATGACCTAAGATAAGTGTCACACTGCATGTGTCTTCTGAGGGACACTCGGACAGCTCATCCCCGTGTGTAATGGTTGGTTTTACACAGATCCCGTTTGCTTCTTCCTAGGACCGTGATGTCTAGTTTCTGAGAACCCGGGGAAGGATGCTGAGAAAATAATCTGAGCGAGTGGGAAGAGTGGGGTGGCAGAAGTGGTTGAATCAAAGG